>OX442365.1:6679365-6731865 GCA_949357725.1 Hyperoplus immaculatus | reverse complement strand
TGTGTGTGTGTCTGTCTGTCTGTCTGTAAGATGACCCAGGATGCCTGACTGGAGTTGCACAACACTGTTTTGGATACCAATACAATAATTTCAGTAATTGGTTTGTTTAGGCCTATATACAGGGTATTTTTAAAATAACTTTGGCTAGCAGATAGTTATAGTGTTTGTGTCATGTTGCTAGCTGTACACACATACTCATAGAATGAGGAGTCAAGACATGTCTAACATCTTTTTTTTATCTCCTTTTAGAAAAGAACAAGGAGAATAATTGTGCTTAACTGGTGAGTAAAGGAGAATGTGTGCTGGTATTGACAACATAATACATCATTGACTGGATCATTTTACTTTTATTCAGTCCCTTCTGTATAATCACCAAACATTTACACATTGATGTACAAAAAACACATATCGTAAGTGAATAGTTTGCACCCCTAATTTGCATTATGCCCAGGGGGCAAAGTAGGTTTGTAGACATGGAATGTTGTAAAAGTTTTTTCACCAGAAAGTATATGTAGGGCATTCAAGGATCACAACCTGGGTGGACAACCTGGTAATAGCAAATCAGGGCCATGGTTTAAGGCGAGAGACTGCAGGTGAATGGGGTAACATATTTAATGTATAGATATCACAAAACTTTACCAGTGGATTACTGACATTAGAACAATTACTTTTTGTATTTTTGTTTTTTAAGAAATGTTTGAATAAATATGAAAATCTGGCAATACAGAACAGATTTTGGATACAGCCTTTTTTATTCTAAAAAACTGAATAATACTATACTAGGTCTTAAAATCTATTTTTGTGTTTTTAAGAACAGAATGTCTGACAAATCAGAGTAAGAATGATTATTGAAAGTTTAGTTAACTTCTTTAGAAGTTGGGAATACTGGAAAAAAAAATGTTGAGATAATGTCCTGACTCCCATTGTCTGTCTGTCCATCATAGGAGAGGCATCCCTTTCATTGTTACTGAGGCAAATAGCTTTTTGTGATATCCAACTAAACTTTCAATAATCATTCTTAGCACTATACCAAAGGTTATTGCAGAAGGATTTGCTCATATGTTGTTCATTGTCTTATTTATGAAACATTTTCTTCTTAAAAACATGATCAAAATGCATTGTTATGACCTGTATATAGTGTTTCTCTATTTATATATAAAAAAGGCTGTATCCAAAATCTGTTCTGTAATGACTTTGGACATATTGTAAAAACGAAATAATATAAATTTGACCTCTGGCTTTACCCAACATCCAGATAATGGATTTTTAAAGAGATGCAAATATACACATACAGTCCCCTCCAATAGTATTGGAACGGTGAGGCCAATTACTTTATTTTTGCTGTAGACTGGAAACATTTGGGTTTGACACCAAACGATGAATATGAGACTAGATCAACATTTCAGGTTTCATTTCCAGGTATTCACATCTGGATCCGATACACAACTTAGAAGATAGCATTTTTTGAAAAGGAACACCACATTTTTAGGCGAGCAGAAGTATAGGAACAGATAGAGTTTAAATAAATTAAAGTGAATAAAACGTAATATGTTGTCGCAAATCCATTGCTTGCAATAACTGCATCAAGCCTGTGACCCAGTGACATCACCAAACTTTTACATTCTTCTTTTGTGATGCTTTTCCAGGCTTTCAATGCAGCCTCATTCAGTTGCTGTTTGTGTTAGGGGGTTACTCTCTTAAGTCTCCTCTTTGGCAGGTAAAATGCATGCTCTATAGGGTTTAAGTCTGGAGATTGACATGGCCAGTCTATAGCCTTCCACTTCTTGCCCCTGATTAACTCCTTTGTTGTGTTTTGGATCATTATCTTGATGCATGATGGAGGATCTTCCAATCAGTTTGGTTGCATCTTTCCTTAAATTGGCAGACAAAATGTTTCTGTAGACTTAGGTTGCGTTCCGAATCGCATACTCTTTCTTTTTTCTATTCTACATACTACATCCGACGATAAAAATAATCTAGTTAGGATGCAGTAGACATACTATTGGGACATACTTTTCTCTCTTATTTCATCATAACATTGCGCCTTGATCTTGCCTCTTGCTTTTATATCCGTCGCATCCCCGTTTGTTTTCATAACATGGACCTATAGGCTTCGTCGATGTTACGTCACTTCACGTGCGCACTGGATTGTGGGTCAGAATCGCCCAAATAGGATGCACTTTTCAACACTAACAATCTTGGCCGCATGAAGTAGACCATCCGGGTATTCTAACCATCCTAAATCTGGCCACAAGAATCGGGACATCCTAAATCTTTTTTCTACATACTATATAGTAGAAAGTATGCGATTCGGAACGCAACCATAGAGTTCATTTTGCTGTTGCCATCATGTGTTACATCATCAATGAAGATTAATGAGCCCATCCGAGAAGAAGCCATGCAAGCCCAAGCCATGACATTGCCTCCACCGTGTTTCACAGATGAGCTTGTATGTTTGGGATTATGAGCAGATTCTTTCTTTCTCTAAACTTTAGCCTTTCCATCACTTTGGTAAAGGTGCATCTTGACAACAACACAGTAACACATGATGGCAACAGCAAAATGAACTCAGAAGTATACAGGAACATTTTGTCTGCCAATTTAAAGAAAGATGCAACCAAACTGATTGGAAGATCCTTCATCATGCAGCAAGATAATGATCCAAAAAAAACTGCAAAAACAACAGAGGAGTTCATCAGGGGCAAAGAAATGTGAGGGGTGTACACACACACACACACACACACACACACACACACACACACACACACACACACACACACATATATATGTGGGGGTTTGTGGACGTATTACCTGCTGCTACTTCACACTCCATCCTCACACTGGGCCTCATTGCATCCAACGAGCGCATGCATATGGCTATTATAATTTATATACTACACATAATATACTCTGGCTTTACCCAACATCTAGATAATTGATTTTTAAAGAGATGCAAATATACACATAATGAGTTGGATATTGCAAATGTGCATATTTATTCGAACCTTTCTGAAAAAAATACAGAAAATAATTGTTCTGTCAGTAATCAACTGGCAACATTTCATGGTTTAAGATAAACCCTCTTGCTTTCCAGTACGTAGCTCACCAGATTGTAATCCTTGAGGGTCCTAGATATTATTTATAGAGAACAACCTTTTACAACAATCCATGTCTGTTTTCTGAAAAAAGGGTGTTTTGCCCCCTGGGTATTATTAACCTAAGCTCCTTCATGGACAAAATTAGGACTGTATCAACAAATCCATAAACATCAATTTATAAAAGTTTCATTATTGATTCATTGTGTCGCATGATAAGAGTGGAGATAGATAATACACAAACAAAGCATGATGTCTGCATCACTGCTTCAGTGTCCCACCACCTGTCCACTACTGCTACAGGGGCTGGCAGTGCAATGACAGCGCTGAGCCAGCCATGTGTATTAGCTTATTATTTAATTTAACACGCTAGTGTACTGATAGTAGGAAGTTACCAAGACGTCCCGCCACAGTGAAAAGCAGGACCAATTTACACTTGATTTGTACCTGTTCTTCATGAACAGCTTTTTGATAAGAGTGTAATGAGTTAAGTCGCTGGCAGCGGGCTGTGTGTTTGCAGATAATGTATGTGTGTCTCTCTCACATACGCTCCCTGCTGTCAAACAGAGAAACCGAGAGCGACGTGGATGATAGGCAGCCATATAGACCTACTAGGTATTCAGTCCAACACCTGTTGTTCAGCAGTTTATGTGGTGGCACCCACCCGCTCTATTCATTAACTAAATGCTGTTTAACAGTGGCGCAGCACCGTTCCTTAACATAGGGAAAAGACTGTTACTGCTCAATGAAATAAAGATAATTTGCTGACTAATTGTATTGTAGTGTAAAAACAAAACAATATAGAATATTTGATCTATTATGGCCAGCCCTACATGCATTTAGGCAACTATTTCTGCAATTGCTAGGAAGAATGTATTTCAAATGAATAATTGTTTTCCACTCTCTGTTTTCCAGACGCCTGGTCTTGTACCCTGATTCTTCCATCCAAACCCCCAACCCTTTTGTCCGCTTCTTGCTGCAGATTCACAGTCTGGGCAAGCGGTCGCTTTCTGCTCTGTCTGTACTCTCTGCTAAATCTGTCTTCTCTCTCCCTGTGTCACGCTCTGACTGAGAAGTACTAGTCAGTATTCCCGGGGACATTCAGATCTACCTCCCCAAAGCTTGCTTGCTCTCTCTACCCTTGTATCAAAATCCAGATTTCTCTCTTCTTTTATTCACCTCTGACTGAGTCTGAGACTAGTCAGTTTGCAGAAAAAAAACCTTTGAAGCAAATCTTTTTGACGCAAACCTTTTTTGAAGCAAAACTTTTTGACGCAAACCTTTCTCAAACCTTTTGAGAAAAAACCTTTCTCAAACCTTTTGAGAAAAAACCTTTCTCAAACGTTTTCAGAAAAAACCTTTGATAAGCAAACATTTCTCAAACCTTTTGAGAACTTTGAACATTTGAAAAGCTTGGGGTACCCAAATCAGCGACCATGCCAAGAAAAGGAAAGCAATGTCGAGCTGCAAAAGTACGCTGGCTGAAGTTAAGTGAGTTTCTATCCTCAAAACAAGCTGAACCTGTGGAACATTCTGATCCTTACAGCAACAGAGAGGTAAATGTTTCTGAGCCTTCTAATGCTAATGTGACATGTGTGTTAGCATCCCGCAGCCAGAACCATTATACATATCATGATGCCAACAACAGTCAGTGCTCCTGTAACTCTGCAACATTTTTAGCTTTCCTGCACGAGTTAAGTCACCTTAAAAGCGCAGACCTTGATCGTGTTTTAGATCGTGGCTATTCAATGTATGTGGAAACAGTGGAACAGTTGATAAAAGATGGAAGGATAGTTCATGGACATTTGAATAGAGATGAAATTCCTGAGGTTGTACGTGGCTACAGACTGCATCACATAATGACAAAATGTAACTCAATGTATGGAATGTTTACATCTACTCCTGCAGAAGGCGACTTCTTAAACCTTTCAGACGGACTTCAGTGCTTGACATCTGGAGTGAACTTCGCTCTGTTGGTAATGAGCCATGTCTTCATTGCTGTTTTCCGAGACCAGCAAGCAAGGTATGGATTTTTTGACCCACACACAAGACGACCTGATGGCCTTCCCATTGGCCCAGACAGTACTGGCACAGCTGTCATGTTCACTTTCAACCATTTAAGAGATCTGCAAACCAAACTTTGCACAATCTTTACCTTGTTAGGCACCAGCCCAGAGGCTCCTTATGAACTAATCCCTGTGCTTTTTCAGAGTGTAGATGAAGCCTCTGTGAATGAAAATGTTGTTCACGTAAACTCTAATGCAGACACTGCTGTTTTACACACGAGGGGGCATATCGATAACACTACGGTCAGTGTTACACAGCCTGACATTGAAATGTCTTTGCCGTCAAGCTCAGTTACAGAGTCTACACCCTGTGCTGACATGCAATCAGATGTGGTTGTTCAAAGTGTAGAGGAAATCTCTGTAGAAGAAAATGTGGCTCATGTCGATGCAAATGCAGAAGTTTCACACATGAGGGAGCAGAACGTTCACACTATTTCCAGTGTAACACAGCCTGAAACTGAGATGTTGTTGCCATCATGCTCAGATACAGCCTATACCCCCTATGCAGACGTTACATCAGATTCAAGTGAATTAATACATGTGTGTAGCAATGCAGGTTCAGAATGTTATACATTAGATAATCCAGAAAAGGACCACAGAGCTATACCAAATCTATCTAAACTTCCCAAACAAGCAAGGATAAAGTATAAAAGAAGAATGATGGCTGCAGAGAAGGCAAAGGCAAAACATGACAAAAACACTGAAACTCCCCTCCAAAAGAAAAAGAGGAAAGAGAGGGAAAGGTACGCTAAAGAAGTGAGCAAATCCCATGACAATTCTTACAGAAAAAGAAAGAAGTCCTACACAACTTCTCGCTATCAACACGACTCCGACTTCCGGCAGAGGCAGAAGCATAACTTAACAAATCGTTACAGGCAAGACGAAAGATTTAAGGACAAGCGAAGGTCGTATATAACCAATCGTTACAGGCAAAGCGAAAGCTTCAAGCAGAAGCAGAGGTCATACACATGCACCCGCTATCGCTTAGATGCTCGTTTCAGACAAACTAAAAAGTCTAATGTAACCACTCGTTATGCAAAGGACCCTGCATTTAGAGCCAGACAGAAAGAAACAATGAGACAACGCATGAGAAACAAATACCAAAGCAATCGTGCATTTGGAATGACTCATCGCATGAATTGTGCGATGAGAATAAGAGAAAAATACAGACGCATGCAAAGAAGGCAAAACCAAAGGGATGACAGTCCTATTAGAGATTCTATGGATGACAGTCTCATTAGAGATGCGATGGAAGACATGCAGATGCGAGATGCTATAGAAGTTTTTCGATCCAATATCAAAAAGGCCCCAATACATGGCTGCACGTGCTGCCATCGATCTTTGTTTCCAAATCAAGTGAAATGTTGCAATAGATCAAAGTACAATACAAATCCACTTGTTGCTCAAACCTGCCTGACAGGGAAGTTTGTTCATGTCTGTACTGATGAGTGTCAAAATGCTCAACAATGCACAGTACCAGCTGAAAGAAAAAAAGAGTGGATCTGTCACACTTGCCATGAGCACCTTAAAACTGGAAGTATGCCACCACTTGCCATAGCTAACAATCTAGAACTAGCAGATATTCCCACTGAACTCTGTGATTTAAACATTTTGGAGAGGCATCTCATTTCCAAATGCATAACATTCGCCAAAATTATCCCACTCCCGAAGGGAGGTCAGCGCCAGATTTGTGGAAACTTGGTCTGCGTCCCATCAGAAGTACAAGAAACGGTAAATGCCTTACCGAGACTAAGAAGTGAGTCTCAGGTCATGAGAGTTAAACTTAAGAGGAAATTGTGCTATACCGGCCATCAACTTTACCAAAGTGTAACATGGACTAAACTAGTGAGGGCTTTGCTTAAACTAAAAGAGGTCCATCCGCAGTATACTGACATAACAATCCGAGATGAGGAAGAGCTTTGTGACCCATTAATTGATGAGGAAGCAAATGACTCGGATGAGGAAAACATGGATGATACGGACTATAATGTTGAAGATATGATGGAAATTGACAGCTTTGAGAACGATGCACTCTTTGAGGCAGAAATGGATTCTGAGAATGATGAACAGGATACAAATAGTCAGTTGTCTGATGGTCAGCAACCACAGCAGCAGTCTGAAAATATTGAACAGGAGAGTGATGAACCTAATGGCGCCGTTGCTCTCGAGTCATGTCTACAACCAACTGATTTGACTGATGAAATATTAAGTTTTAGTGAGGGAATCTACTCGGTTGCACCCGCTGAGGGAAACAAACCAGTAAGCTTTTTCAAAACTCCTAACCTAGAGGCAATGGCTTTTCCCGTTCAGTTTCCCACTGGTAAAAACACTCTAGACGAAAACCGTCGCAAAACAATAACACCCTGCAGTTATTTCAAAACTAGACTTTGCTGTGCAGACGACCGTTTTGCTAGGGATACAAACTATCTCTTTTTCGCTCAGTTTGTAAGCGAAATACATCAGGCCACTTCCAGCATGTCAATACAGCTGCGTAAAGCAAAACCTTTTACACGAGATGGTCGCAAAATAACCAATGCAATGTTGCAGAACAAGCATGAGGTTGAAAAACTTGTGCGTAACAAAGATGCAATCCGATTCATGACACCACTCAGAGGCTCCCCCGCGTTTTGGGAGAAGACGACCAAAGATTTATTCTCGATGATTCGTCAGATGGGGACGCCAACATTCTTTCTTACATTTTCTGCTGCTGAAATGCGCTGGAAAGAGGTTATTACAGCCATTAAAGCTCAACAAGGCGAACAAGTGAATTTTGATGCACTCGATTGGCAGGCGAAAGCGTCCATCTTAAGATCAAACCCGGTGACCTCTATGCGACTTTTTGACAAACGTGTTGAGGCTCTGTTCAGAGATTTGATACTGTCACCCGCTCAACCCATCGGTAAAGTGGTGGACTGGTTTTTGAGATTGGAATTTCAGCACCGTGGAAGCCCACACATACACTGTCTCGTATGGGTAGAAGGAGCTCCTGTGTTTGAAGAAGACTCTGATCAGACGGTTTGTGATTTCGTTTCCAAATACATCACAGCTCAGTTGCCTGATCCAAACACACAACCTGAACTGCACAAAAAAGTTACAGAAGTTCAGATGCACAGCAAAACACATTCAAAGACATGTGTTAAATATTCCAATGCCAACTGCCGTTTTGGATTTCCTAAAATCCCAGCCCCAGAAACCATGATAATACGATCTAAAGTATTGGAAGATGAAGATGAGAGAGAGTTGGTGGCAATAAGAAAGCTCAACGCACTAAACCGGTTAAACGATGTAGCTGAGAGCGCATCTCTGACTTTAGAACAGATGTTGGCGTCATGTGACCTCACGGTTGAGGAATACATAGAATGCCTGTGTATTAAAGCCAAAGCAAGTGAGGTGGTTCTAAAGCGTGATCCAAAAGACTCGTGGGTAAATGGATACAATCCTGCCCTCCTTGAAGCCTGGGATGCTAATTTAGATATACAGTTCATTCTCAACCCTTACTCCTGTATCATGTACATCTGCAGCTACATCAGCAAAGCTGAACACGGTTTAAGTGAATACCTCAAATCAATGATTCAAAATTCAAGTCATGAAAATGTAAATGAGAGCGATGAGATGAAACTGGTAATGCAGGCATACTCTAAGAAAAGAGAGGTCAGTGCTCAAGAGTGTGTGGCCCGTGCATGTGGTCTACGCATGAAACAGTGTTCACGCCAGGTCATATTTGTACAGACTGATGACAACGCGCTAAAAATGAGTTACCCCATGTCCTTCCTAGAGAACAGAACGCCAGACTCTGTTAATTTGTGGATGAACGGATTACCTGACAAGTACCAATGCAGACCAGAAACTCCAGACTTTGAGGCAATGTGCTTGGCCGATTTTGCTTCCACTTGTAGAATTGTCTATGGCAAACAGGCAAAAGGTCCCAACGTACTGCCCCTACTGAATGAGATGGGATTTGTTCAGAGAAGAACAAACGGTAAACCCGCTGTTATTAAATATCGTTGTTTCTCACAGGAGAAGAATCCTGAGGAATTTCACGGCACATTACTAAAGCTTTACGTCCCGTATCGCGCACAGACGGAGCTAAAATCCATACACTACCCCACCAACCAGTCCTTCCACGAACGTGCTGGCATTTGGATACGAGGTACAGAGCGCCCTGAGATGGTGTCTTGTGTCGTGAAACGAAACCGAGAAAAATATGAAAAACACAGGGAAGACATTGATAGTGCCATCGCAGAGTTTGAACAGAATGGTGTTATAATAAACGAATGGTGTAATCTGGCTCCCGAATGTGAACTACAAAGGTTAGAATGCATTGAGGAACTTGAAGCAAGACCAGCTGATGAGGATAACGTGCAAGAGAACGTGCCAGACTATAATCTGAGGACAGAAAACAGACCAGAAGTTGCCATCATGAGAGAAGCCCCTGAGATGGATCCCGCAATGTTGCGGCAAATGTATCAAAATTTAAACCAAAAGCAAGCGTCCGTTTTCTACGCCATCAGAGACTGGAGCATAAAACGCGTCTGTGGTTTAAATGTGGAACCGTTCTTCTATTTCATTAACGGTGGTGCTGGAACAGGCAAGTCTCATCTTATCAAATGCATCCACGCAGAAGCATCCAAAATATTGTCTAGGCTTCCTCGTAATGCAGAGGAATCGGACATGTCAAAACCTACCGTCCTGTTAACCGCGTTTACTGGCACCGCCGCTTTCAACATTTCAGGCACAACATTGCATTGTCTCCTAAAGCTGCCGAGAAGTTTAAAGCCTCCGTTCAATGGTCTTGGTAATAAACTAGATGAAGTCAGGGCAGAGCTTTCAAATGCAGAGATACTCATAATTGATGAAATCAGTATGGTTTCAAAGTCTCTCTTTGCCTATGTCGATGCCAGATTGAAACAAATCAAAGGAAATCACAGACCTTTTGGTGGGATGTGTGTCCTCGCCGTAGGTGATTTCAATCAGCTCCCTCCTGTTCGACAGTCTAAACCGTTGTGCGTCTATGATCCAACTCAGATCGACCTCTGGCGCGACCAATTTCAGATTATCACGTTGACTGAGATTATGCGTCAGAAAGACGACGTCCCATTTGCTGAGATGCTGAACCGCATCCGCGTTAAAGAGAAGGAAGAGGCATTATCCAACCAAGACAAAGCTTTGCTTTCACAGGCTGTCGCTGATCCGGCACACTGTCCAAAAGACATACTCCACGTCTTCGCTACAAATAAACAGGTTGATGCACATAATTCGACATCACTAGAGCGGTTTCACTCTGACATCATAAAGATAGATGCAGACGACTATCGAAAAGATCCCAGAACTGGTAGAATGGCGAGAGAAGCTACACCTTTTAAAGGGGACAATAAAGAGTTACCTGACTCAATTAAAGTTGCTTTAGGCGCTCGTGTCATGCTTACAAGAAATATCAACGTGCAGTCTGGTCTCTGCAATGGAACATTTGCATGTATTGCGAAAATAGTGACCAGTGATGGCGGTAGTGCTTCACACGTCAACAAACTTGGACTAGAACTAGATGTGGCAAGAAATCCCAGCAATATCAGTGCAGCTGATAATATTGTGTACATTGATAGAGATGAAGAAAAACTGAAGCAAAAGGGAGTGGTCCGCAGGCAGTTTCCTTTAAAACTTGCGTTTGCTTGTACAATACACAAGGTTCAAGGCATGACAAGGTCCTCCGCCGCAGTCTCACTAAAAAGCATCTTTGAGCCAGGCATGGCCTATGTTGCTCTCAGCAGAGTTACTTCCCTCAGTGGACTTCATATTCTAGATTTTGATGAGACAAAAATATATGCTAATCCACAAGTCAAAATAGGTCTTGCAGCCATGGCAGAAGCTTCATTTGAACATTTAATGCCTCTACTGAATGTCACAGCGACATTAAACAGGCCAGATATTCTCACCGTCATCCACCACAACACAGAAGGACTTCCGTCTCACATCGCTGATATCAAGAGTCACCATGAACTTCACCTTGCTGATGTCCTGTGTCTAACAGAAACTCACTTACAAGGATCATTTGTCGCTCAAAGTCTCCATTTACAAGGGTACAAGATGTTCAATCGCAACCGAAATGTCTCGTACACAAACTTTCCTGACATGGTTCGCAAAAATGGTGGCGGAGTCGCTATCTATGTAAAAGACCATATACAAGTCCGTGAAAAGCAGTACGTACACAATGCTACTGACATTGAGTTTACAGTTGTCAAGCTTGAAGCCCCATTCAATGCGCTGATCGCTGCTGTTTACAAGCCTCCAAGCTACAGCATACGCTCATTCCTTTCCAACTTGCAAAGCCTCTTGGATTCGCTAGAAATTATGGATCATCATCCAATCATAGTCTGCGGAGATTTTAATGAAAATCTGTTGTCCAGAGAAAGCAAGCCGATCCTTGAACTGTTTCAGTCAAAAGGTTACGAGCAACTTATCACAGCCGCTACCACCGACAAAAATACACTCTTGGACCACATTTACATCTCTCGACCACAGTGCTGTCTGCATTCTGGCTTGCTCCAAACTTACTACAGTTACCACAATCCTGTGTACTGTACGATTACCTCAGAAATATTGGAAATGTAAATTGAGAGTATATAACCTGGGTAACCATTGCTAAGTTTAACAACACATATTGTGTAATGCATTGATGATTGTAAATCGACTTATTACTTAACATAACATATTACTTGAACAAAACTTAATCCAGAAAAATACTCAAATAAATTTGTGGGTGGGATTGTCCTTGTCAGCCAAGCTGTAAAATCTGCTTCGGCTGTTCCAGCCTTTTACAGGCTGGGAGGGAGGGTGGGATGGAGGGACAATCTCACTCAAGATAAATATCAACATGCTTCATTCTAGAAACTTCATTCAAACTTTAAGATCTTCAACAACTTCACCACGTCTGCTTTTATTCAACATTTTGAAAATAAATCCTAACTTCAAAATTCGTCAACATTTCATTAAAAATGATGCAACATTTAAAATCGCTTCTTCTCACTCATACTTCTTCCCCTAAACTTCATTCAACCAATATCCAACCAGCGTCATTTGCAACCGATGACTAAATATTCAATTATATTGTGGGTGGCAAAGCTTAAATAATCCAACTACTACGTATTGAAAAATGGTCGACCCTTTTAAATTGTGAATAAACAATTCTCCCAATATATATATATATATATATACATATATATTTATACATATAAAATATAATGGCAGTCCTGAGAAGTGGACAGGAAACTACAAGTAAGTGCTGGTAACTAAGGCATAACTTTGATCATTATCAGTAATTGCGGGAAGTTGTAATGATTCATTATTGCTCCTGCTGCACTCTACATTCCTGCTATTTAATACATTTCTTTTTTGTCTGTATATTTGTCAACATAAGTGCCCCACAGTTGTCACTCGGGAGGCCCCTCAGCTCAGAAGTTACACCAGAGTTCTAGAAACACCAACATTGGGCTTCACAGCAGACCTGACAGACATCTACTCAAGGCAGAGAGACCAACCACAGATGTCTGCAAAGCCCTTCATAGTTCTCTGGAACAGTGCCATGTATGTGACTACATATTTTTTTATATTAGTGTTGTATTAAAATCCTCTGCATGTCTATGCTGATTTGGTTGTTGTCACTGTCCGCAGTATTCATTGTAAGTAACATAGAATGCACATTTGGGTTTGGTTTCAGGCTGAGAGGCGGTTGTGATGGATCTGCATCGAGGAAACATGGTGAGACTGGGGCAACAGGAAAATCTAGTGGCAATCAACCCGAGTGGTCATCTTGACCTGGAACAAAGCATTTTGTAAGTAAACTTTCTTTATCTAATGTACCTGTACCTCAAACCATCAGTGACACTCACAATGTGAAAAACATGAAATGATCAATTGCTTCTGATTTTTTCTCACTTGATCTGTGTCAGGCTGAGTCGTCAGCACCATGGAGAGGTCAACTCAAGGCAGTAAAAGACACTTCAACTCTCTGCTTCAAAAACGTAAGTAGATTATATTTAATGCTTTTTTACGCAAACATTTGAACTTGTGTGTTCTACAAGTGATTTAATTAATGTTTTATTATAACATTTACCCCTCATCTTTACAGCAAACTACTCTGAGAGTCTTCTGCAGCAGTATCCTGGAGTCCTCAACTCAACAAAAAAAAGATGCTTCCTGTTAGCTGTCCATCCAGATGGCCACATGACCAACCATCCCATAGGAGAGAATCATATGGACTGAGGAAAAGCAGATAAGGGGCAGGTAGTGCGGCTCCACAACTCTTTACTGAGCATGTAAGAAGATACTTATAAGATTTGACCTTGCTTCTTATGTAAGTGATTACATGCATATTTGGTTATTTGGTCTTATTGTAAAACATTTTTCTGTTGTTGATCTTCTCTACAGCAATTTCCTTTGGGAGTCTATCTGCTCAACAGAAACAGTCGCTGCCCTTCATCATCTGGCCACTGGAAGAATGACTTGAAGAAGAGACAGTTTCCTTTCCGCTAACCACCGTACAAAGATACACATTGTGTCATCCACATTAGCTACACTGTGCACAAGACTTTCAGACAATCACAGATTCAAACATTAACTAGTCTGTCACACGCAGTCGTCCTGGTAGGGGATCTCTCAAAGACTTGGCCTACCTAAAGGTTTCTTCAATTTTTTTTTTCCTGATAAAGGTTTTTAAGAAGTTTTTCCTGACATGCTTTGAGGGTGTAAGGCTGTAAATATTATATCGGCAAACTTTTATATTTTCCTTTTTCTATGGGGTTAACATTTTTCATGTAACAATAACATTTTAATAAATGGTGAATTAACAGAAATATTCCAACAGACTTTATCTGATTTACTTTGAAGGTGGGCATTATTCAATGTCTCAATGCATTTGTATATGTATGCATATATGCATAGAGGGTAGCCTACAATGTAACATATATTGGAACGAACATTTTTTACACCTGTTGATTTGATTACACCACTCTATCTTAAGAGGTCAATAAGATTATCATCAATATCCTTTCTGAAATGTTCTGTGTACAGGTTTATCATAAAATAACTGGGACATGAAGGTAAAGTGATAGCAAAAAAGGTCTGAAAAAATACAAGGTTCTTTTAGTTATCAAATTTAAATATTGCGGTTTAAAATAATGATGTAGTGAAATTTTATTTTATGGTGAGAAATAAACACTGAACAAACTAGTGTCTCACTATGTTTCTTCCCGTTTCCGTCTGACGAGGGCAAGTCTTTCAGACTCACGGTTTGCGAGATAGAAGTAGCAGTTTGGAATATATAGCACCATAGGAATATATAGGTTTCTTTATAAATTAGACCTGGTCTCTGTTTTTAGCACAGGATTGGTGGTATAGTGGTTAAAGCCTTGGTCTTGTAATCAGAAAATCACAGGATTGAATCCAGCTTGTGGAATAACATTTTCTACTTATATCATTGTGTGAAGTGGAACATGTCTCATGCTAAGTGTAGATGACACATGAGGTAGAGCTGTTTACCCCGAACAATTTTATTTATTGTTTACCCTGAACTAAAAGTTGGCGGTTCAAGCCCCGGTTACAGCTACATTTTAGACTTACACGGATTTTCTTTTAACTTTGCACAGATGTTTATTATGACTCAATTATGACCTCAGAGTAGTTTAGAGGTCAAATTTCAAGGTCATAATTCATTCATTTTTCATTAATTTTTCATACATTGTATCATTCAATCATTCTGTTGATTCAGATATATTCATCCTTCGTTCTTCATCAACATTCAGCAGTGAAGGGTCAAATTCAGCATCAGCTTCAGCATCAGCGTCAGCATTCACACCGCAATTTCTTCAAGGAATTGCAATTCTAGTTAATACCTAGAATCGCTGCACAAGCACAGATCCCGAGGACACATATCTTTCACCAGCCAAAGTGGAGGGTGGACTCAATAACTTACTTGCCTAAGTCTACATTTACCTAGCCTGGTGCTACCAGACCATCGTACTTCATTTCATTTGTACAGAAGGTCTGGCAGTGCTGTAATTGGCAAACGTTCACTCATGGAGGCGGGTGTCTGCCCAGTGCCACTCTGGATTAGCCAACCAATCGCATAACGTTTGGTCGTCACGTGTGTCATGAGCCGGCTTCTGGCAACTGAAACTGGAGCGCGACTTCGACGTCATCGTTCTCAGCCACTCGCTCTGTTCGCTGATTGGACCGGCTGTCGAATCTCCGGCAAAACTGGGAAATGGGTTGTACACCCAGACTGACTACTGAAGGGAAAATAAAATTTGGCCGGAAGTAGGCGGGTGGGCGGAGCCAGGCAAACATTTACCCCCATTTGGAGTATTAATGTAGAGCCCTCTAAGCAGTGTTGTGCAGCGCTCCTCTGTGTTTCAAAGACAGCCTCTCCTCATTAGCAACCTGTCGCACGAGTGCGAATGGATTTGTATTCATCATCGCACGTGATCAATTTCAGTAGCAAATGCGATCAAAACTGTCGCACTGTACAGCCCTGCTTAGGGAGAAGTTGTGTTTGAAACAAACCAGCTGACGAAAAGTCAGAAAAACGGACAGAGTGAGCCTCACCCCGTTTTCAAGTCCTCTGCCCTTTCTTTCACAAAGACGCACACAAATCTCAAGGGTTTATCAAAACAGTATCATTGCACGTATCAAAATACATGACTTACTCAGTCTTATCCATAAGCTTGACATTAAACAATAGCCTACAAACGGACTGCAATGCAATACTGCTGTTAGTTAATAAAGCATTTGATTAATTCAGCAACAATGTAACAAGGACAACAGTGACAAGACAGAAACTTCAGTTGCCAGGCAAACTGTAAACAATGCATTATAACACACAGTGAGCCTAAGCACAGTTATTGACATTCAAACAGTCAACAAAAGGCTTTAATATTCTAGTTAGTAAAAGAATAGCACTGACTCATTACTAGCTAAACAAACCAACCAAGAAATAAAAAAAGATCACCAGCCATTCTACACTATTGGTACAAATCACCACACACAATCAACAAGTTACTTAACAACCAAGAGATGCTCAATCCGATAAATTAGCCACGGCGGGCTTCTTCTTCCCAACTGTGTGTGCGTGTGTGTGTGTGTGCGTTATAACAGCAGGAGTGACACAACAATTTACAGTGTTGCATCAAACAACAATGCATAATATGACACAGCAGCAAGAAATTAAATACACACCACATAGCGAAAGTTATCTGCCAGGAAACAAGCCAGCAGTTAGCAAAGAGAAAAGGAAAAGGGACAGACGGACACAGAGTTTCTGACTCACAGTTTTGAAGTCCTCTTTCCTTTCTTCCATGAAGATGCATTTTCCATGTCGAATGTCTTGCTGCAGTCTTGTATGTTGACGGGAACTTATCTCTCTCCTTTTGTTGTTAGCTTCTTAGTGGACCAGTTGACTTAAATGTGAAAAACTTACCATCTTCTTCTTTTGAGAGAAGTTGTTAAAACAAGAAAAAACAATATACACAAATCTCAATGTATCACATGTATTCTTTTCCCCAACAGTGTGTGTGTGTGTGTGTGTGTGTGTGTGTGTGTGTGTGTGTGTGTGTGTGTGTGTGTGTGTGTGTGTGTGTGTGTGTGTGTGCGTAACACACAGCGTCCATATACAAAGCAAAACAATACTCAGCGAGAAGTTGAAACAAAGCCATCAGGAAACAAACCAGCTGATAAAGTGACACACAAACAAACAGAGAGTGGGCCTCAAACAGTTTACAAGTCCTCTGCCCTTTCTTTGAAGAAGACACAAAAATCTCAAGGGCTTATCAAAAGTTATCATTGTACAACCTTGGCATTCAAACAATAGCCTAAAATACTGCATTTAGTTAATAAAGCAGTTAATCCATTCAGCAACAATGTAACACATCAATGAAACGTTCTCACCATTTCATGGTAGACATTCTACACATGTTTCAAACTCATCACAAAACACACAATCAGCAGGTGCAAAACAGCCAATTAATGACCAATGAGACATACAGTATTTCACAGCATCGACGGTGTGGGTGGGTGGGTGGGTGTGTGTGTGTGTGTGTGTGTGTGTGTGTGTGTGTGTGTGCGTTATAACAGCAGGAGTGACACAACATTTTCAGTGTTGCGCCAAACAACATTTGCTACAATGCATAATATCACACAGCAGCGAAAAAGTAAAATGCACACCACAGAGAGAAAGTTAGCTGCCAGGAAACAAGCAGTTAGCAAAGAGAAAGGGAAAAGAGACAGACAAACAGAGTTTCTGACTCACAGTTTTGACGTCCTCTTTCTTTTCTTTCAGTTTCGACATCATACAAAGTTCCTCCGAGCTTGTTTGGCCATCTTGTTTGTTGACAGGACTTCTCTAGCTCTCTCCATCGCTGTTAGGAAGTTTATTGAAGCATGTTAGCGGCTAAACTTAGCAACATTGGAAAACTAACTTATGTCACTTACATGTTTCTGTTGTTTGTTGTGAGATGGACTGGCTTCACATTTCACTGTCTTTTTCCAGAGTCCTTCAATTCAGAATTTTTCTTTTTGAGTTTTGAAACAAGAAAATTGTTTTTTCCCCCTACTTGTTTAAAGGCATACTATGCAACATTTTAATGAAAGAAAAATTAAAGCTCACATATTATGCACTTTGCTGTCAATTTTATATGGTCTAAGTAGTCCCTAATACTTATTTTTTTAGATGTTTGCTGAAAAACCCGTTCAGATCATTTATTGTAGCAAGCCTCTATACCCTGATTGTCCTCTGCTCTCAGGATGACCTTTATTTCTGCGATCTGGCTGGCCCCTCCCACCTCTCTGCCGGGCTTTCTTTATATGTCCATGGGGCTCTCCCACCGTCTCTGCCGTGCTATCGCGATACTAGAGAGACACTGCGTGACTGTGAACACAGTGTTTACCCGGCCGGAGCTAAGCCATACTTTGAGAACAGTTTGACATGACCTGACATGATTAAAACCAGTGAAAACAGTAGCTTCAAAGTTTGATTTCTACAGGAGTATCTTCCCATCCTTTGTCATGTTAAAAACGAGTCATTTTCAGACTGCTGTGGGGAATATAAACAGTGTGTTATGAGCAAAACTTGGTGCTACAACCGAAGCTACATGGGCGCTAACGCTAAAAATAAGACTCAGACGATAAAATAAACTAAAAATACCACTAAAAATCAGTGAAAAAAATATCTTCAAAGTTGACCCCCACACTATTAAGTTCCAATCCTTTGTCCTGTTAAAAACGAGGCATTTCCAGACTGGTGTGGGTAATAGAATTATGTTTTTATGAGCAAAAGCTGAATGCTTGTCTCGAAGCTAGCTCGGAAGCTACCGGCTAAAAATACCACACAAATCAGTGAAAAAAATATCTTCAAAGTTGACTTCCACACTATTAAGTTCCAATCCTTTGTCCTGTTAAAAACGAGGCATTTCCAGACTGGTGTGACTACTATGGGCAAACAGTCTCTTGTTTGTTGATCACCGCTGTTTTGAATGAATGATGAGACAGTGCCGAGCCCGTCTGCAGCGGCAGCAGCTCAGTGGACGGGTTTTTTTTTTTTTTGGAGACGGAGTTGAAGCAGGTTGAAGGAGTTTCTTCAACACAGTCGAAGGTACAACACTTTAGTTGAAGATGACCCGACTCTACTCGATATTTTAAATTACATCATGTGCACTACTGGACTCTATAGCGGTATCGATAAGCTCAAACGTTAGGCCTATTGATTTCTGGGTTTTGAATATAGCGGAACCAGGTCCGTATAGCCGGCTTTCGGAACGTAGACAGCAAAACTGCGAGCACGCAGGCTGTTGTGTGTCTGTGTGTGTGTGAGAGAGAGAGAGAGATAGAGTGCGCGAGAGAGAGAGAGAGAGAGAGAGAGAGAGAGAGAGAGAGAGAGAGAGAGAGAGAGAGAGAGAGAGAGAGATGCTGCTAGCTGATGCGCGCAGCTGCTCAATTGCAAATATAGCATATCTATTTTGTGTGGGTTAGCGGGAAAACATTTGTTTTGCGGACTCTAAAACACATGAATAAATAGCCTAGACGACTTACAACCCCTCAAAAATCCATTTGCCCGTCCGGGCAACCAAAAAGCAATCTCAACTTGCCCGAACATTATTTTCACTTGCCCCGGGCAAGCGGGCAACCATTAGTGTCAATGGCTGGATATCATTCATCACTGGAGTAATTTTTCTCTCAGTGTGGAGGTGAGGAAAACATCTGAACGTATACTAATTGTAACAGTGGTGGACTCAGACTGTATGAAGGGCAGGGGCGAAAAAATTAAAAGGGCACATTCTGGACAACACGGGCCCCACCAGCGCACATACTGGCTTTTCTAACTCGATGGTGTTTTGTTCCCCCAACGGAGCCTTAAAGGCAGCGCTGCCTGGAAGGCCCTATCCCCTAACCTTAGCAAGCGCTGCCGTGAAGGCCCCGTTCAGCGCACTTGTTACATCTCCATGTAGCACTTACATGTGTCACTTTGTAGTTTGGTTTATTTGAAGCTATAGCCCTTACTGTGTTTGTAGATGTTTAAAAAAAACGGTTGGGCTCATACAACTAAAAGAGGGGTCTGGGGGTCCCCCCCCCCCCCCCAAATCAGTAAAAATCAGACTGGAGAAAATTCAATGTGCCGCTACCATACAGTCTTTGACCTCTGACAGCCAGCTAAGGAAAAATTGAAGGAAGTTTTCTTTCATGTTGAGGTGATAGCTGACCATTATCGTCTCTCTTGCATGACATAACCTACACTTGAATGAGGACCGCATATTGAACGCTCAAAAAATATATATACATTTTAAACGGATTATGCAAACTGAAAGTATTAAATTTTTCTAACTTGGCATCTAATTGCGCTTTTCCACTATGGGTACGGACATACTCTTAATCCGCTTTTTGCTTTGTTATCCAGTGGAGATTCAAGTACCACTCGATGTAGCTGTTTGTCACATGAAAGCAACTCCTCTTTCGCATTCCCCATTCGTCAGCTACCAAAGAGAGGAACGTCTGCACCTCATTAGCTAACCACAAAATGTTTTTTCGGTTTGCCATATTCTTGCTCCAGAGGGCTCTCGTTTTCACCACCATAGAGGGCACTTTAGCAACACTTTTTCAACCATTGGGGCACCAGACAGGCAGAAGGGCACTAGAAGGGCACAGAGGGCACATCATCATAACTTATTGTATGAAGGGGTACCCTAAACGGCACCCAATCATGTTTTGCACGTGATAAGGGCAGTCAATAAGGCATTACCTCTCGTTTTCACCACTCTTGAGGGCACTTTAGCACGCTTTTTCAACCATTGAGGCACGAGGGGGAGCGGTCGCTCCCCTCCTGAGTCCGCCACTGGATTGTAACATCACTCAAAGACTGTAACGATAGTCAATTTGAACCACTGAATTTATTAAACGTGGCCGATAAAAATAAAAGGCTACAGAGCAAATGTAAACGGTCGAATGACAATGTGAGACGACACATAGTGTAACATAGACTGTAGGCTTTAAAGATGTAGGCCTAACGTCACGCTTAATTAACAACAGCCGTGCAGGAGGAACAAACATTTTACATCCGAAAATCAATGAGCTTAGGCTACTAGCTACCAACAGCAACACTCACTGACTGCAATGAGGATTATCTCGTCCATTGCGACAGCCTCCGTTGTGCAGCCTCGCGAAGATAAACTTTTAAACTTGGGCCAGCACTTGTGTGTGGAGAGCACGGACCAACGAGCACAGAGCACAGACAGACGGAAGTGCGCCCGCTTGTCGCGCCGCCTGTCAGAACGCGCGCGCCTTTCTTTCTCTGCGCTCGCCTCTCGTTGCAGATGTGTTTCCAGGCGCGTCTTTCCCGAGCGGAGAGAAAGAAATGCGCGAGTGTTCTGACAGTCCATATAAATATAACCGACGCACGTTGGGCAAATCGACCTATTTACGTAGGCTAATCGATTACATCGACAGACTGATATTGCCATTAAGAGAGCCATGCTAAAAACTAAGGAGGGAGATGTCTTTTAGGTTAACCCTGTAGCAATGATATTATACAGCTGCAGAATAAGAACATGTACCCTTTGATAACATCTACAAGGTCTACACTTGTCTGTATTTATTTATTTATTTCAACATGAGTCATGACTACATGTAATGAATAATTTAATAGGGCAATATCATGGGAAACAAATCCTTAGAGCCATGTGTGATAAACCCTGTGGAGGCAGCACATTACTCACAGATATATCTGGGGAGATGTTTTTTGCATCTCTTGAGCTTTTCTCCCAATTTGCTTTATGGTTAAAAATGAAAATTCTCCTTAAACTGACACGCCCCCTTTTTTTAAACAAAAGGACTTATTCAGCTGTTTCGTCCAGGAAATCATTTAAATTCAGTTAACAAGTATGACGAACTACCCAGAGTGGGGCGTGCTAGAAGTGTAAAATATGACCATCGCATGTTTGACTTTTGTGGGGGAAACGAGGGAACAAGCGCTAACACTTAGCGTGATGTTTATTTGACAATGTTGTCACTCCAAAAGGAACCTGGGGACTGACCTATAAACACACTTCACCTGCACTTTAAACAATGTCTAAGCTTTAACACTTTATTTTCATGCGAGAACAAGCGTTCCTTTTATTCTCTTCCCCATATCACAAAAGCAGCAGGGAAGCGTTTGTTTTGAAAAAGACAAGTGGGAACACATCTTTGAAAGGACTCTGACCTATGGCTTTCTGTTGAGTTTAGATTAAATAAGGTGGAAGCCATCGTATCAGAAAGGCCTCCAAGGCCATCAGCAGAGGGTTATTATGTCGGTGGGAAAATTTGGGAGCGGGAAGTGGGAAGTGATGGGGGTTACAGCGGGGTCATGACATGAGGAGCGGAGCCGATTGAGTGAGAGGGCCCCAGGGGTTTCAACTCAGGCGTGAACCTTACTCGAACAAACAAAATATTTCATCCGAGCACCCCAAGACTTCTGTTCCAAAACACACACATATATCCAATGTGTGGACATCTAAAACAGGCCCAATCAATCAGCACACTGGAAATGTTCAATGCTAGTCGGTGAAAAGCGTTTCATCTTAAGAAAAAATAACCTAACGTCTGCAAAGTCTGCTGCAAACTGAGAAAAATTCATCTCTCAACCGGAGAACAATTACTTGAGGGACACATAATATTGGTGCAGTTAGAGCACAACCAAGAGGATGGAAAGTAACTTTAACTCTGAAAAAGCTAGATAGAAGCCCCAACAAGCAGGTTTTTCAGCTGTCATTTTGTCTAAGTTTTACATATTTAACTATCTCTAAATATTTAACCTTGCCTCCAAAGATATGTGCTTCTATTTTACAGACCTTTAGCCATGCTAGTTTCTGACTGTTGATGCCGGTCTGCCCAGACTCAAATATTCAATGGACAGCCATGACATTCTGTACCAAAATTAATGGTTTTTGGCTGTTGTATCTTAATAAAATTGATTTAAAATGTAATTATTTCAGTCTCTCACCAAGTACAACAGGGTTAGGCACAGAATGTTGTATTTGGATTTTCATAGTTTCTAGAATATGTATCCAACATATCAACATTATACCCTCTAAACATTAGTATGTGTGCATTTACATGAGCATGTAAGCATACTGGTGGTGGCATTTAGCTTTAAAAACACTGCTTTACCACAGAGCTGCCAGCATGGCTGTACATAATGTTTTGTTCACTGAACCACATGGGGTTGCTGAAAACCCCACAAATAATGGCTCTAGTAGATATCTGTTTGGAAAATGTTTATGTAGGCTCATCTCTCACAGTTGGAGAGGTGTTTCTTGCTGTCAGCCTAGGGGTATCCTTAGTTTACCCTGACAGTTTCACTTCTAGCTCTACTGTTTTCCTCAGAAGAGAGACAGGTGTTGAGAAGTGCGGGGTTGTCTCACACATGAGGCCTCAAATGCTTGAATGCTACATTTTGGACTAGAGGAGCAGGTTGGGGCTGGGTCATAAAAAAACAATGTGACCATGGAGACCTCTGGAGATCAAACTGTCAGCTAGAAAAAATAATTAACGTAATTGTTACGAGTGTAGGAACCACTGCTTGGCCCGGTATGGGGGCCACAACGTGAAAGCTCTACAGTATAACGAGGGGAAATAAAGAAGGGACAGAAAGTTATGATTCTGAGGGAGGCAGCAGAATGGGAGCCTTCCAAATAGGAAATTACTGTAAAACTTAAATATCTTAAAGGTCACATATCATGCTAAATGCACTTTTTAAATGTGTTCTAACATATCCATGGGGCCACGGTGTGCCTAGAGACTGCCAAAATATTTTAAAAAATAACAATCTCTCCTTTTCTCACTCTCCCCCTTTCTGAAACCCCCACCCCTCCCCCCCAATATACTCCAGTCAGAATTCTCCTCGTTTCTGACCTCACAAACTGGAAAGCCAGAAGCTTCCACTGTGCAGCCCACACCCCTATTTCTTATTGGTTCACGGCCCCGACAGACAGAGGGCGAGGCGTATCTGGCTTCGCCTCCGGACAGGGGGCGGAGGGAGCTCAAAGATTGTATATTTACGAGGGGAGCTGCAGCTCTTTTTAAAAAATAGGCCATTGTGAGATTAGCTGAACATCAGCATAGTACAATAAATTATCTGAAAGTTTTTTTCAGCAAACAATTAAAGAAAAACGTATTAGGGACCACTAAGACCATATAATATGGTGTATAATAGTACCGAAAAGTGTATAATATGGGAGCTTTAAATACAGAGGCTTGCCAAAGTATTCATACACCTTGAAATGTTCCACATTTTGTCACGTTACAACCACATATGTACATTTATTTTATTGGGATTTTATGTGATACACCAACACAAAGTGGCGCATCATTGTGAAGTGGAATGAAAATGAAACGTGGTTTTAATTTTTTTTTATAAATAAAAAACTGAAAAGTGTGGCATGCAAAAGTATTCAGCCCCCCTGAGTCAATGCTTTGTAGAACCACCTGTCGCTGCCATTACAGCTGCAAATCTATTGGAGTATTTATCTACCAGCTTTGCACATCTACAGACCGATATATTTTGTCCATTCTTCTTTGCAAAATAGCTCGAACTACAGATTCAGCATCAGATTGGATGGAGAGCGTCTGTCAACTGCAATTTTCAAGTCTTTCTCAATATTCTCAATTGTTTTTAGGTCTGGACTTTGACTGGGCCATTCTAACACATGCCTATGCTTTGATTTAAACCATTTCATAGTAGATCTGGTTGTATGTTTAGGGTAGTTTTCCTTCTGGAAGGTGAACCTCTGCCCCAGTCTCAAGTCTTTCGCAGACTCTAACAGGTTTTCTGCCCTGTATTTGGCTCCATATAATCGTCCCATCAACTCTAACCAGCTTCCCTGTACATGCTGAAGAAAAGCACGACAACAGCATGATGCTGCCAACACCATGTTTCACGGTGGTGATGGTGTGTATAGGGTGGTTTGTAGTGTTAGTTTCCGCCACACATTGCATTTTGCATTCAGGCCAAAAACTTCACGTTTGGTCTCATCTGACTATGCATGGCTTTTGGCAAGGGTTGGAGGAAGGTGCTCTGGTCAGAAGAGACCAAAATTTAAGTTGTTGGCCTTAATGCAAAATGCAATGTGTGGTGGAAAACTAACACTGCACATCACGCTATACACACACCATCCCCATCATGAAACATGGTGAGGCAGCATCATGCTATGGGGATGCTTTTCTTCAGCAGGTACAGGGAAGCTGGTTAGAAATGATGGGAAGATAGATGGAGCCAAATACAGGGCAGAAAACCTGTTAGAGTCTGCAAAAGACTTGAGACTGTCATGATCCCGTTTGGGCTCCTTGGCCTTAGATGTGTTTTCCCTTTTCACCTGTTTTCTGTGTGCTGAGCTAATTGCAGGGGTGGAGCCAGGTGTGCTGGAGTCAATCAACAACATTCACAGCTGCCTTCAATCCTCATCAACTGCTCTACTTATACCCGGGCCTACCTTCCAGACACTGCCAGATTGTAGCTTCTGTTCTCACACAGTCAGTTCACCCTCTCGCTCACCTGTTTTCAGCCATGCTCTGTTGCACGTTTTCCTGGGTAACCCTTGTTTCTCTGCCACAGTTCTTCCGGCCTGACTCCAGCCACCAGCTTCAGCCCTAGCTCTCCAGCACTACTCCTCGGACCCCTCCTGCCTGCCCGCTCTAGCCTGCTTCCACTCAGCCCCCTGGACTTGCCCCGTTGCTCTCTCCCTGGACCCCCATGCCAGCCAGCTTCCCTCCCCGGATCACAGTCCTAACACCCTGCTGGTTTTCTCCTGAAATAAATCTTCTTTTACTTACACTGTCTCTGCGCCTGTGTCCTCCAGACCCAACCGTAACAGTACAATCTGGCCCTAAACATGGACACAGCAGAGACGGACTCCCTCCACCAGGCATTGGCAGCGCAGGGAGTGCTCATAGGGAAACACGAGCAGACTCTCCGAGATGTCTTCTCCACGTTAAGTGGGCTCTCCACCTGTGTTACTGCTATGGGGCAGCAACTCAACGTTGTCTCGGCACACCTCACTCCCCCAGCTCCTGCCGACCCCGGTCGTCTTCTACAGGGTCCTGCCTCGGCTCCGCCGCTTCTCCAAGCCTGTGAACCCCGTGTCCCGGCGCCGCAGCGCTATTCAGGTGACTTTGGGGCATGTGGGCCTTTTCTGATTCAGTGCACCTTAGCGTTTGAGCAACAGCCATCTACCTATGTCACAGACAGAGCCAAGATCTCCTATATAATCAGTTTACTCACGGGTAAAGCATTAACCTGGGCATCAGCAGTATGGGAGGGTCAGTCAGCTGTTTGTTTTTCTTTTGCTTTATTTTTGGCTGAGATGAAGAAGGTGTTCGATCACCCGGTGCGCGGCAGGGATGCCACCAAGCGACTCCTCACACTTCGACAGGGTACCCACAGCGTAGCTGAGTATTCAGTAGACTTCAGAGCGCTAGCGGCAGAGACGGGGTGGAATGATGAGGCGCTGCAGGGGGCATTTCTCAACGGACTAGCCGATCCAGTTAAGGATGAGTTAGCAGTTCGGGACGAATCAGCTAGCTTGGACGAGTTAGTGGGCCTAGCTATCAGACTTGATAATCGCCTTAGAGAGCGTCGTAGGGAAAGAGCCGGGCGGTCTCATGACCCGTTCTCCTCCCGTTCTCCCTCAGTTCCTATAAGACACTCCCCAGGTCGTAGCTCCAGTCAGTCCCCTGATTCCTTTGTCCTTCCCTCCTCCTCGGCAGAGGAGCCCATACAGCTGGGCCGAGCCAAACTTTCCAATGCTGAGCGTTTTCGGAGGATAAATGAAGGGCTCTGCATCTACTGCGCTCAACCCGGTCACTTCCTGAGCTCCTGTCCCCAGCGGCCAAAAGGGAGTGCTCCCCAGTAACGGTGGGAATACTGGTGAGCAAGATCACATCGGAACCTTTCCCCCAATCTCGCATGCAACTGCGGGCTACGCTCTCCTGGAACCAACAAACCCATTCACTGTTCGCTCTGGTGGACTCTGGAGCTGACGAGAGCTTTCTGGATGCAGACTTCGTTGCCAGAGCAGGTATTGCCACTCGACCGCTCGCTACTCCCCTCAATGCCCAGGGACTTAATGGGAAGCTGCTGGCACGGGTTACCCATCGCACAGAGCCTCTTCGCCTTGTCCTGTCAGGCAACCACCATGAGGTAATACAGTTTCACATTATCTCTTCCCCTCACACTCCCTTAGTTTTGGGTCAGCCTTGGTTAAGGTTACACAATCCCCACATCAACTGGGCGACTAGTCGTGTACTAAGTTGGAGTGATTATTGCCTCTCGTCTTGCCTGCGGTCCGCCCTTTCCCCAGCAGAGGGAGCCACTGTGCCTTTAAAGCTTGAGCCCCCTGACCTGTCTGAAGTCCCTGCCGCATATCACAGTATGGGAGAGGTATTTAGTAAGCAACGTGCTCTCTCTATGCCCCCTCACCGGCCCTATGACTGTGCTATTGATCTTCTTCCAGGTGCTCCTTTGCCATCCAGTCGTCTGTATAACCTGTCCCGGCCTGAACGGGAGACAATGGAGACATACATCAAGGAGTCCCTTGCTTCAAGTATTATCCGACCTTCGTCATCTCCTGTCGGGGCTGGGTTTTTCTTTGTGGCCAAGAAGGATCGTTCCCTGCGTCCCTGCATAGACTATAGGGGTCTTAACAATATCACTATCAAGAACAAGTATCCTCTGCCTTTAATTAACTCTGCTTTTGAATCCCTCCACGGTGCCACAGTTTTCAGCAAGCTTGATCTCCGCAATGCTTATCACCTTGTCCGCATTCGGAAGGGTGACGAATGGAAGACTGCATTTAAGACCCCCCTCGGACATTTTGAATATTTGGTAATGCCTTTTGGTCTCACTAATGCCCCCGCTGTCTTCCAAGCTTTGGTTAATGATGTGCTCCGTGACCTCTTAAATCGCACGGTGTTTGTGTACTTGGACGACATACTGATTTTCTCTCGCTCACAGGAGGAACATGTCCAACACGTGAAGCAGGTGTTACAGCGACTCCTGGAAAACAAGCTGTATGTCAAGGCAGAGAAGTGCAAGTTCCATGTGGACTCCGTGGACTTCCTGGGGTACATCATAGAGCGAGGGCAGGTGAGGGCCGACCCCGAGAAGGTACAGGCGGTGGCACAGTGGCCTCAACCCGTGACCCGGAAGCAGCTCCAGCGCTTTTTGGGCTTTGCCAACTTCTACCGACGGTTTGTCAGGGATTACAGTCGAGTAGCGGCTCCCCTCACTGGACTTACCTCCCCAGCTATCCCCTTCTCTTGGAACCCTGAGGCTGAGGCGGCGTTCGTGGAACTGAAGAGGCGGTTCACTTCAGCCCCCATTCTCATTCATCCCAACCCGGCTCTACAGTTCGTGGTCGAGGTCGACGCTTCGGACTCCGGGGTAGGGGCGGTCCTCTCTCAACGCTCCCCGGAGGACCAGAAGCTTCATCCCTGTGCCTTCTTCTCCAGACGCCTGTCTCCCGCAGAGCACAACTACGACGTCGGCAACAGGGAACTGCTAGCGGTTAAGCTAGCGCTTGAGGAGTGGAGGCACTGGTTGGAGGGGGTGGAGATCCCTTTTATTGTTTGGACTGATCACAAGAACCTGTCCTATATCCAGTCCGCCAAGCGCCTTAACTCCCGCCAAGCCCGCTGGGCATTGTTCTTTGGTCGATTTAACTTCCAGCTCACCTTTCGACCAGGGTCCAAGAATGGGAAGCCGGATGCCTTGTCCCGACAGTTTGCCGTCGACCACGGTCTCTCCAGTCCCGATACCATCCTCTCCCCTGGCTGTGTGGTGGGGGCAGTCAGGTGGCAGATTGAAGCACGGATCCGAGAGGCGCTGAGGGAGGAACCGGATCCGGGAACCGGGCCGCAGGGTCGGCTGTTCGTGCCAAGTGCTGTCCGCTCCAAGGTCCTCCAGTGGGTGCATAATTCCCGTTTTTCCTGCCACCCGGGTGTTAACCGCAGCCTGTCCCTGGCCAAGCGACACTTCTGGTGGCCCACCATCGAGGCTGACACCCGTGCCTTCGTGCTCGCCTGGACTGTCTGCGCACGCAGTAAGTCCTCGCATCAACCCTCCTCAGGTTTGCTCCGTCCCCTCCCGGTGCCTGGGCGCCCCTGGAGTCACATTGGTCTCGACTTCGTCACTGGTCTCCCGCTGTCCGAAGGTAATTCTACCATACTCACCATTGTTGATAGATTTTCCAAGGCTGTCCATTTTGTGCCTCTGCCCAAGCTTCCTACAGCGTCTGAGACTGCTGATCTCCTGGTTCAGCATGTGGTCCGCCTCCACGGGATCCCTGCTGACGTGGTCTCCGATCGGGGTCCACAATTCGTGTCCCAGGTATGGAGGGCTTTCTGTCGTGAGTTAGGATCCTCTGTCAGTCTCTCCTCAGGCTACCACCCCCAGACGAACGGGCAGACGGAGCGGGCCAATCAGGACCTCGAAGCTGCGCTGCGTTACTACTCGGAACCAGTCTTCCTGGAGCACTCACCTGCCATGGGTTGAATACGCCCACAACTCCCTGACAAGTGCAGCTACTGGTATGTCCCCATTCGAATGTTCCCTTGGATATCAACCCCCTCTGTTCCCAGCACAGGAGGGCGACATCGCGGTGCCATCTGTCCGGGCCCACCTTCGACGCTGTCGTAAGGTCTGGAGGGACGCTCGCGCTGCCCTGCTCCGTTCCACCGAGCGCAATCGGCGCATGGCAGACAGACACCGGGTTCCAGCACCACAGTTCACACCAGGTCAGAAGGTTTGGCTCTCTTCTAAAAACATCCCACTCAACACTGAGTCTAAGAAGCTGTCCCCACGGTACATTGGTCCTTTTGAAATCGAAACTGTTATCAACCCATCCGCTGTCAAATTAAAACTGCCATTATCTATGAAGATTCACCCCACATTCCACGTTTCCCAGCTTAAGCCTGTCTCCACCAGCCCTCTGTGCCCTCCAGCTACACCCCCTCCACCTCCCCGCATGATTGATGATCACCCCGCCTACACAGTCCGGCGGATCCTGGATATTCGCCGCCGTGGTCGGGGCTTTCAGTACTTGGTGGACTGGGAGGGTTATGGTCCTGAGGAGAGGAGCTGGATATCTCGCCAGCTCATCCTCGATCCCTCCCTTATTAAGGAGTTCCACCGGGACAACCCAGGGAAGCCCGGTGGCTCGCCTGGAGGCTCTCATTGAGGGGGGGGGGTACTGTCATGATCCCGTTTGGGCTCCTTGGCCTTAGATGTGTTTTTCCTTTTCACCTGTTTTCTGTGTGCTGAGCTAATTGCAGGGGTGGAGCCAGGTGTGCTGGAGTCAATCAACAACATTCACAGCTGCCTTCAATCCTCATCAACTGCTCTACTTATACCCGGGCCTACCTTCCAGACACTGCCAGATTGTAGCTTCTGTTCTCACACAGTCAGTTCACCCTCTCGCTCACCTGTTTTCAGCCATGCTCTGTTGCACGTTTTCCTGGGTAACCCTTGTTTCTCTGCCACAGTTCTTCCGGCCTGACTCCAGCCACCAGCTTCAGCCCTAGCTCTCCAGCACTACTCCTCGGACCCCTCCTGCCTGCCCGCTCTAGCCTGCTTCCACTCAGCCCCCTGGACTTGCCCCGTTGCTCTCTCCCTGGACCCCCATGCCAGCCAGCTTCCCTCCCCGGATCACGGTCCTAACACCCTGCTGGTTTTCTCCTGAAATAAATCTTCTTTTACTTACACTGTCTCTGCGCCTGTGTCCTCCAGACCCAACCGTAACAGAGACTGGGTGTAGGTTCACCTTCCAGAAGGACAACTACCCTAAACATACAGCCAGATTTACAATGGAATGGTTTACTTTAAATCAAAGCATAGGCATGTGTTAGAATGGCTCAGTCAAAGTCCAGACCTAAAACAATTGAGAATATTGAGAAAGACTTGAAAATTGCAGTTGACAGACGATCCCCATCCAATCTGATGCTGAATCTGTAGTCCGAGCTATTTTGCAAAGAAGAATGGACAAAATATATCGGTCTGTAGATGTGCAAAGCTGGTAGATAAATACTCCAATAGATTTGCAGCTGTAATTGCAGCAATAGGTGGTTCTACAAAGCATTGACTCAGGGGGGATGAATACTTTTGCATGCCACACTTTTCAGTTTTTTATTTATACAATTTTTTAAAAACCACGTTTCATTTTCATTCCACTTCACAATGATGCACCACTTTGTGTTGGTGTATCATGTAAAATTCCAATAAAATTAATGTACATATGTGGTTGTAACGTGACGAAATGTAGAAAATTTCAAGGGGTATGAATACTTTTGCAAGCCACTGTTTCTACAGACATTACTTCTAATATCTATCAATTCTAGAGATGCATGGTCTTTGCATTAAGGTTGGCGATACTGAGTGCTTGTTGTCAAAATATTCAAAAATCAGTGAGTATCTGCCCACGATCCGCTACAGTGTGTGCGCAGAAAAAATTAATAATAATGTTAATACTCAGTCTATGCTCTGCAAACAGGCATGTTGCTAGCTACAGTTGACACATTTGTTTTTGTACCAATTTACAGAACCTAGGAATTGTATTAACACCAACAAAAAAAAAGAAATGATAGCGCACACATAGTACGAACAGGTAGCAGATTGTGAGATATTCACTGATTTTGCCTGTTTTGACGACTTGATTTCAACAACAAGCCTTGCTGACTCCACCTTTAACATCAACATGAACATTATTGAATGATATAATAGGGTGATTTCTATCAGGTGCTTTTTTTTTTGCTAAGTTTGTCTTCTCATGGAGCAGTACGCTGTGAATATCTGTAAGTCATCAGTCCTGTTGCTCCACTTCCTGCAGTTATTGTCCATATGGACTGATCCCAGTCCTCTCAGTGTGATTCCACATCAGCAAACACAACCTTCCCTTTTGTCTTGATGTGAGCGAAGGGCCCCGGCCCAACCCGCCGTGATGTTCCCCTTTCCTCGTAAATGTTATTCCTGCTCTCATCGGATTTCCCCGGCAGTGTCTGTGTCGCCTCTTCCTGCCGAGAACTAACTCAAAACATGTTTGTCTGTGATCCGGCATGCCCAGCCCGCAACACTATTTATTCATTTAACAGAGTGTGGGTTTTTAGCTTGGGAAGAAGATTTTTTCGGAGGTTCCTGGACAGGATCAGGTATCGGTCATCCCGTGAGCACTGAGAGAGGGAGAAATTCCTGAGAGGAAAATAATGTGTCCATGTGAATGCTAGTCAAGTGTGTCAGCTGATGAGAAAGCATGTTTTCAGTTAGGTCTAGACATAATAAACAATGATTAAAGGCCCATAAGCAGTCTGACTATGATGGCTCAAAAGGAATGAAAAAAATAATATCATACACTTTTTGGACCTAACCTCAGAACTTTGAATACATGATACAGAGGAAAAAGACAGCATTTTGTTTAGGACTATGCTGTATGTAACTACACCAGGCTGACCCGGCAGTAAATCCATGATAACACATTAAATCTGTTCAGGATATGATACCTGCCATGAATCAAAGATATTACTGCATACAACCTTTGAATGAGCTGGTCCTCAGATAGAAATATTTTCTCTTGTAAAACTGGCACTTTAACAGTGGTATCATGACATATATATCAATATGGAAAGTGGGAAGCCAGTAGTAATAGAAGACATTTTCTTTTTCAGTGGGAAAAAGCACACATGTAAATAATACAAGTTATGATACACAGCAAAACTCTCCTTTTTAATGAGCCCCCCACAAGTCAGTGTTAGTTAAACACTGTCAACATGGTCAGCACTTTTATGGTGAGAATAAATGTGTCCACGTAGTGTTAAAACGCTCTCTGCCTGGTGTTGTGAAATTACATTGGAAGTGTTAATTAACACTCATTTGACATTTCCACAACACCTGGCCTCGTGCTGTCACCAAGTTATTAAGTGGTACATGCAACAGATTTTAGATAACTTTTGGCTTTTTAGCATCTAACCTCCTGATTGAACATTCCCTCTTTATGTCCGTGACTGTCACAGTACAGCTGGCCCTGCTCTGTTTACACATTGTTGACATCTGTATAATTAGGTTCTAATTTGCATCAGCTCCTCTAATACCACTATTGACACCGCGCAACATGTTATCTTGTTATCTGCTGATTTCTAACAGCAGTTGTGAAATTCTCCTTCTGTGTGTGTGATGATGAAACCTGCCCTTTAAACTCAATGTATGGCTAGTAATTTACTACATGTTTCGTTAGGTTTTATTTATTTGTCACATATACAATTGCACAGGGCAATGCATAGTGAAATTCTTGTGTACCAGTGTCTGTAGACAGGAGGAAACCCTGATAATTGGTTATTTGCATCCACATATAGGGAAATAATGCATCAGACTTCCAATGCTATGCTCTATTACATTGTAAAGGTACTCCAGCTATTTAATGTTACAGCCGCATAAAGTTGGGGCACTCACAGCGGACAGATTTAGAAGAGAATGCCAAGTTGAAGGAAAGCAGAACCCAAGAAATCCTTACTTTAAGTCCCTATGCTTCAAAACACTGGATCCAACATTTCACATTATCTAACATACTGTATTTGCATCTTCCCTTTAGCCCCACCCTGCATGATAAACAGGCGATGACATGACATAATCAGGGTCATTTGATTAAACGTTGGAGAGGAAATCGTAAAGCTGTTAAGGCCGGGTAGTATTCCTCAAGACAAGTAAATATGTATAAAATCGAAGGAGTGCCCCTTGAACAACTGAAAGATACATGAATAGCAACAAACTCCTAATCTTTCAGCAGCCTGTTTTGAAGCAATGATAGTGGATGACTTGACTTAATAATTGCCAACGAAACAAATACTGTTTACTGCAAAGAACAGATAATCAGGTAAATTAATGGGAGTGAATTGATTAGTGAACGGCGACTCCCCATAACTTCCTCTAATAAATAAACCAATATCATGAAGCACACACTAGGTAATGAGCTTGAATCCAATCAGGTGTGGATGTGGATGATTAGGATTGTAATTAAGGTGATGATCATGTTGACAATGGCAGTGAGGACTCTACAGTAATCACAACTATTGCAGTAGTGATGGGAAGAGAAAAACATCTGATAATACTGCCAAATTAAAAAAAAAATTGTGATAGAAGAACATTGCAAAAAGGTATGGGAAAAGTGAAAGCACGGTGCATTTACATTTTGAATAGGATGTATTCCTTTTTCACAGGAAACATTAGCTGCTGTATTGTCTTCCTCCTGGCGTAAACTGAGTCCAGTTGATCAAGGAAAGGGCATCAAGACTAAGTGAATTAACACTCCGTTGCAAAATATCTGATACCACGGTGCACCATCAACAATGATGAATCTCTGACAATCCACATTGCGAACAAGACTCATTTATAACAAAATAGATGAATCGATCATGAATGAAAAAATAAACTTTCCTTTTAAAAGCTTTGGGGCTATCCTTGTTGAGAGCATGGAGCAAGAGAAACTGCCCCTCAAAAGGAAGCTTTTTGTGACAGGTTGTAATATGTGTGCAAAACCAGGCAGTATCATCAGTCATCTTTAAAGATGAACTGTCAAAGGAAAGAAAGGATATGACTCTGGCACGTTATAAATGAGTGAATGTTATTTTCGCTGGAAATTGTAGTGCAAAAGAAAGAACGGCATGTCAGAAAATTACAAAAATAAATCTTGACCATGCCGAACTGGGTTGAGTGTCTGGCTGAGATCAAGTGAGCCCAAGATTGCCCTGTGAAGGAAAATTCTAATGTTTCAGCCAGTCATCGCTCTCAGCACAAAGGTCTCTGCAGTCCATCAAAATGCTTTCTCTGCACAGCACTTACTATTTACCAAGTCCTTAAGCACAGTAAGCTCAGCTAGCCTTTCACTCGGTTTTCAGTACTGAAATGTAGAGTTTTGTCTGCTACATGGACCAAGACAGAGCCGGCCCCAGGCATAAGCGAACTAAGCGGTCGCTTAGGGCCCCCGACCGCCAGGGGGGCCCACTCAAAAAAAGAAATAAAAAAAAAATTATATTAACATCATATTATGCAAATGTGAGTTATCATACAAAAAAAAGAATAACATGTTTTGGTCTAGATAATTAATAGCCTAAAAATTTAATCAGTTCATCTGGGAGGTAATCCGAAATTATCTGGGGCCTCATTTATAAAGCTTTGCGTGGGATTCACGTGGAAGCTGGCGTACGGAAGAAATGTAGGATGTACGTGCGAACAAAAATATTCTGATTTATAAAACAGTGCGCGCTCACGTCCTACGCCTGTTTCCCTTTATAAATCACAATCCACTCTAAATGTGGCGCAGCCTTTGCGGGCTTCACGTAACGCCCATATTTACCCATACATAGTCATTGACACGCCCAAATTAATATCATTTACTGAGTGCATGAAGGCGGTAGTGGCAATCGCCAAATGAAAGGGAAATGGAAAAATAGACTCCACACGGTGTGGATCACTGCGGTCACGCCGAAGTACCCGTTGGAGAAGTGGCGACCAGGGAAAATTTTGTTTGGTGGCACAGTGTGAGGGTAAAGGCGTCAGAGTGCAGCCTGTGGCGATCTCTGTGAACGCTGTGGTCGAAATAAAAAGAAGCGATCCGACATAAAAGTGGACGCAAAAAAGTGCATATCCTCACACAGCAGTGTTTGTGCTACGAGCGGGGGACACTGAGACCCCCCATGAGATACAGATTCGGAGAATTCATCCCGGTGCAGTGACGGGCGGCGGAGGCTTAATAATAAACTTCACAGTCCCTTTCAAAACACAGTTACGACATGCTTAAACACAAAGAAAAACACATAGATAAAACGGACTAAAAGCCACGAAAAATTAGCACAGTATTTGATGTACAGTAGGCTTATGATTAGTGTGTGGAACTGTGCACTCCTGTCTGCCTGACTGAGGCATCGAGAACAGCGTCAGTGTAAAAGTAATAGGCTGTATTACACCTCAATATTATCAGAATGAATCCAATAACATGCAGATAGGTTATTCTTTAATACCCTAACTGCAGAGCTTATTCAAACGTTTTTTTTTTTTTTTGCACTCATATATCTCCGTTTGTAGGCTATTTAAGATCCTAATTCGTTTAGTTTTTGTTGGTATCACTCCATGGAAAAATCCGTGGAGGCATTTTTTTTATTAGTTGTAAGAATGGCTTCATCTGTTTTGCAAAGGAACTCGATATATGATAGACCTACATGGCTTATAATAGGCCTATATCTGGATTCATTTTACACAAACACATTCGTTCTCACACTTCATACATGTGCCGACGGAGTCGCCGTTTCTCCTTTCTCCACTTTCTGTGCGTACGCATGGGTCAGAGTTTGCGTGGAGGACCGCACATCTTCCCGTCAAGTTTGCTTTTTATAAATCCCAATGTTTGCGTAGAAATTGGCGTGCGCCCTCTTCTGGGCGTACGCCACGTTTATAAATGAGGCCCCTGATCATGTCACGTTCACATCCATGCACAGTGTGTATTGAGTTTATTTAAAAACAATTGGAAATGGGGCTGCCCGCAGTTGCCCATGCACTGTATATAGTCTATAGCCTATTTCAGCCTAGTCTGTGAAAAAAAAGATACAGTAGCTGGACAAAAGAGTTATTCTGCTTTGTTCCTCTCACTGCATTTAAATGCATTCACTATATTACAGAGAAATATGTCCCGTAAAAGAAAAAGAGCTCCAAGCCCAACCCAGAGGACCCTCCATAATATTTTATTTTATATTAATATTTTTATGGAAAATCCTTGTGTCCTTCTTCAATAGCTTCTAATTCATCTGACCCAGTGTCTCCAAATTATTTGTTCACACAAAATTTCTCAGATTTAGCCTCTTAATTTTCCTCTCAAAGTGCACCAGATTCATGCATTTCACTTTAAAAAGGTTAAAAAAATCTCCCGGATCCCCCTAGGAGGGTCTGAATCTCAGCTGTCTAATATTTTCGCATAGCTGCACAGTGGAGGCACTAACAGAAAACACTGGGTGTGTGAATGATATTTAACAAAGATCTACGGTTTCAGCAGCGCTAACATTGGAGAGGGGCCCCCAATCATATTTTGCTTAGGGCCCCCTGAAGGCTTGGGCCGGCTCTGGACCAAGATGAACATCCACAGGGCCTTTGTACCTGGTGGCCAATCGTCCAGAGGCTGAAGTTATGTGAGTGTGACTTCACTCTATTCACCATGGATGCTTATGGCTAAATGGAGGCACCAGGCAAAGTAGTACGGACACCAATCCTTCCCATGTCACCTGATAGTAGTGACACATTAGGTAGGATATGAATAGAGAGACCCCCCATCAGTCAGTGAAAGCAATTGAATTACCTGCCTTGAACCCACACGAGTGGAGGTCTAGTAGGTTGTTCGGGAGGAGACAGGAAATTGGTTAACAGTTGGTTTGAATCTGAGAACCCGGAATGAGTGTTGTGTGGTATTAAACTAAAAAGTATTCCCACCCTTCTGCCCCATACACTGGTGAGACCTGTGTGTTTACTAGGTCCCTGGACTGTGTTGCCTCTCTGGTACATTCTTACCTAATAGACTTCATGTTGAGATTGTTTAATCAAAGCTTATTTGTTTTAAGGGTGTGTACATACAACCAAAAGTGCTATAATTCAAACTTTCGACTTGTAGTGCAGGTACCAAGACTTCCACTTAGCGTGTCTGCCCTATAGAGGACAAAAAAGACAAAGTGAAAGAAAGGTCTCAGGTCAGGAGTCTCTTACAATCCAAAAGTGTTACAGGGACAAAAAGCAGCATTATTAAAAGTATAAAGGACACTGAAACAACATACGAAACTGAAAAATGTTTATGACCACCAATCCATTTACAGACCTGAACTAAAGGACCACATGCGGAGCTGTTTATCCAAGTGACAGCTCACTGAGAAATGTCAACTGGTCAAGGTCTTTAGCCAGAGCTTTTAGTTTCATTGTATGTTTAGTCTTTCTCGCAGGGTCTCAGAATGTACGTATGATTTCTGGGTATGCCGATGTCAGTTGAGAACATGTTATCTCTCCTTGAAATTCCTCACATACCATCCAATCTCTTAATACTTAACGTCGTCTACTTCCTACTGGAGTTGCTGCTATCTCAGTTCAAAATAAACTTTCTGCCAGACTCGTACTTCCTCATAAGTATTGCAGACATATTTGATATTATCTGAGCTTGGTGGCTTGGACCCTTACAGCTGTGGCAATTTGATGTTTCTAGTTACACAGTGTGTCTTCAGAGAACCAGATAAAAAGCAGCCTCTGGAGAAAAAAAAAGTTTTCACTGCTGACCTCTCTCTTTAACAGGTGTACATGGGTTTTAAACTGGTTCACAGTAATTATTACAAGACCCCTCTGACATGCCAAGAAGGTGACGGTGGGCATTGCATGGCTCTGATGGGGTGTACACAACACTATAATCAATAGGTCATGAAGTAATAAAGTTAAGTTTATATCACAATATGTCAAGGAGATGACCAAAATAAAGTTTCATTTATGTTCTAATATAAGATCGCTGGCTTTATTAAAGGTCACCTATTGTGCAAAATGCACTTTTTCATGGTTTCTCAACGTTGATATGGGTCTCCGGTGTGACTAGCGAGAATCCCAAAGTATGAGGTAAAAAAAACTTTCTCTTTCTCTCAACATCCGCCTTTCTGAAAACCTGAGTTCAAAAACTTAAGTCAGATTTCTCTCCCCTATGACCAGGATAAACCACGCTCCCTAACTACCAACCTAATTTAGCACTACCTCCACCTGTGATAAACACACCCAGATCCCCCTGAATCTAACTGCCAGTTAGATTCAGGTCCAATCAGAGTGGACTGGGCTTTTAGGAAGGCGGGGCTTAAAGAGACTTTCTCTCAAACAGAGCGTTTCAAGCAGAGGCTGAAAAGAGGAAATTCAGCAATGACACTGTGAGAAATATGGTCACTAAACCATGAAAACAAGGTTCTAGTAGAAACCCAAATTACAATTGTGAGAGTGAGAGTGTTATATCTGTGTCATTTATTGAAATCTCATATTGTGTGTATTTTCTGTTTTACATAATGCTACCTCTTGGGTGGCCTTTAAACAAGAGATCTGTTTAACTGACAGTTTGTGCATATATGCACTAATAACAAAATCTCTTGTGCACATCATATACTGTATATATACAGTATATGAAGTGCTTAAACAATATCATATTGTGAACTTCCTGAATGGTGTTCCTGAATACTAGTATTAGGTTCTAATTTACATATGATGAAAAGAAGCTCCTTTTTTTCCATTAACTTGATTTCAGTAGACAGCCACAGGCACTTCCAAATGGTGTTTTAAAAAAACAACATATTCCAACATGGAGAGTAAACTCCAGCCCTTCGCTTCCTCAGGGCTGAGCAAAGTGGCGGCGCCTTGGGTTCCCAGGCAGCGCTACTGTTTTCCTGATTGATTCTCTAATAAGGAATGAACAGCAGCGCCTGGTACTTTGGGTAATTGTCATATTTGTCACCGTGAGAGGCGGGGGCTGAGGTGGTGAGTGTGTGCGCGGCTTCTGTGATCTAATTGGACAGAGTTATCAGACGGTGAACAGCGGCGAGCGGCGGTGATCCATATCCCGCTCCAAACGAGAACGAGGAGTCGTTAAAAGAGAGACAGAGAGACATTAGGAGCATCACACAACATGCATCAATTCACACACATCCTCGTAAACACATCCACTGGCGCGCACACACATTCGGTGTATCACGTTGATTTGAGTGCCAATATGTCAGGCTGCAGATTTATGGCCCGGGCCGGTTTACAAATGTGTGCAAGTGGATATTTTTACCCTCAACTTGAAATCCACACCGGAAGAGACACATCATTGTGGTAAAGTGGTACACTAGCCTACGTCTTCACCAAAGCTGACCAATGTCACTTAAAGCAGCTCAGAGTAACATTTAAATATCTTTTAAACAGCCTCATGTTTCCTCTGATCATCATAAATTACCTTTAACAGCAAACGAGACCATCAGTGCAAAGAAAGACGTTTTTATATAGTTTGTATTACTGTGTTTGGTCTGGTCGCACACCCAGTCCGATTTTCGGTTCAGGCGTGCATGCTCTATGGTCACATATCCGTATTGGTCGCAGATTTCAGTTTGGCGCTGCAACGCGATTTGAGAAGCCTATCCCTCCAGGTGAGGTGGCTGAGTTCCATTTAGCTGTCACGTCTCTAAAGGAGCCATCAAGGCTTTCCAAAACTATCAAAACATTTTTCTTCTCCGACAACTCCATGCCAAAGGATTTGGGTTTTAGGTACAGTGTATATTCTTGGCCACTCAATTGCAGGGAAAATAAAATGACATAACATCACCTTTAAAGTTGAAATGGTGAGCTTGTTAGCAAACAGTCATTCACTAGCAGTCATGTTTGTGTCCACCTGTCGAATCTAAGTCTAACTAACTTAACATTTACTCTCCTCTTTGCTCTGTTTTGTCTATATAGTTGGTGTTGACTGCCCTTTATACTGCAAAGCTCATTTACTGTAATCCTGCACATGCACTGTCAGTAAGAGAAATACAGAACAGCAAACATGGAGAAATGAATAGAGGGAGCCTCCTCAACAGCAAAACAGGGCAAGGCGAGGCTACCTTGATGATGACAACTGGTGATGAAAGAGTTGAAGCAATGTCTTCTGCAATAATGTACGACCCCCTGCAGCTTTGCAAATACTCCAGTGTTAAGCAACATTCCTCACCGCAAAATGACGGCCTAAGCTTTTTAGTATTATAATGACAGATCAGCGCTGGATAATTCATCTGAGGGCCTTTAAAATATGCAATTACTCTGCCGTATAGCATCGGATCCATCTATCAATGCTCTGAGCGATTTTGCCAAGAAAAAATGGCCCCCACAACACAACAGTCAGTGGTGGAAAAGTTATGGGCCCTCGTGTTTAGTTGTTTCTGCTGAGCTAGACAAACATCTGATATACAACAAGGAAAATCAAATTGATGGAGGAAAATATCACAGGATATTAAAATTCCCCCACAGAGAAGATCCAAGTGTTCCGCTTTGGACCTCTGACTCCCGCAACTATGATCCGGGGAGCGAATGAATTTTTTTATTTTTTCCAAAACACAATCAATCCATCCTGAAACCAAAGAAATATCATTCCCCAAAGAAATCCGATGTCCAGGTCTCATTATTCTGTCAACGGCAGGGCTCCTTGGCTCCTGCAATCCCTCTGAAAAACTACCACGATTTGATTTCATTTTTCATGACTATCTCCACCATGACTCCCAACAGCGGGGTGTTTCAGATGCCAAAAAATTCCGAGCCTTTGAAAAAAGGAGCGGACATTGATTGAAAAAAGCCCCTTGCTGTAATAAGAAGAGGTATCAATCAGTGTGTTTGCCAGAATAAACTGTTTCCTCCTCTCCTCTCCTTCTGGGATCAAGATTAGATCGTGTGATTGAGATGTCTCTGTATCTCAGGGGGACGTGTACGATACAATGGCTGGAGGCAACACCCTAAACGCTTTTGTAGGTCAGTGGTTTTTAAACCTTAAAGATGTTTGTGCCAACGATCCTTTTTGGAAGTTAAAATGAAATGTCAAGCTCCAATCCCACTGAAAATGAATGTAACTTTGATCTACATTTAACATGGGAGAATGGGGAAATTAAACACAGATAATCTTTTTTAAGTTTATTTATTTTTTTAATCGAGCAAAGACTCAACTATGTATCTTGTAGATTGTATCCTTTACCACCTTCCACAGCTGCTTCATTGTAAAGAAAGCATTTCTACAATGAACCGTATCTATGTGACATCATTGTACATTATACACAAACCAGCTAAGTATGCTGAAATCCCCTGCAAGTCCAATTTTTGTAAGCCTACTTCACAACATCCACAGTAATATACAGGCTGTTGGCCATCAGTAATGTTCCTGATGATTTTTTGGACCTGTATTAGTTCCAACATAAACACAGAAATGTACCTCGTAGTTATTCAGGAACTATGTTATTAGCAGCTTCTCATTTCCTTACAGTCTGTACCCCTCAAGTGATGGTAAGTAGTAAATGGTATTTGTTATAAAAATCCAAACTGATTTTTAATGAAATGCTACAGAACTCATAGCCCCATCCTCCCACAAACTTCCAGCTTTGTTGCTTCGGTCATACTGTACCCTGTAATAATGATCATAATAATAATATATTATGTAGGTTAAATTCCTACAGTATAAATACACTTATCATCTTGTTCCCTAGTACCTACATGTTTGTATTATACTGGCACACCGTCAGCACAAACAGATTGCCACTGTAAATTAGGAAGGATCACACTAGAACAACTCTAAAAGCAATGGATCTAAGTTCCAAATGGCAATGTACACTTAAACCTCTTCATTCTTCAGTTTATCAGAATGTTTCAAATTCAAAATCGACAAATTTAGAGGGACATGTTTTTTTGCGGTGAAAAATGTAAAGCTGTAAAGTAACAAGTAGGCCTAACTATTGCTCTAAGACATTAACAGTGGAGTTAAAAATACAATAGTAGAAGATTACATGCATACAATTGAAATACTCAAGTCGAGGAAAAATCTTTAAAACATCACAGTGTCAAAAGATGAGATGAGATAGAAGATACACAGGAGCAAACGACTGACATCACATCACATTAATTAAAATGGCGGTCTCTGTTTCCATCCATCAGTGCGTTTTGTTGTTGTGACCTCTGTGGCGCCTCAGCACTGCTGTAGGACAAAAACATCTCATCAGCAAACACATCAGAGTTTATTTACTCCTGCTATAACCCACTCAGTGGCATCTCTATACGGCAGATGAAGCCCGCTCCTTTGATATCCATTACCATATTATTCGCCCGGTAATATCTCTGCCAGCAGTATGACCGTCATTCAAGCCGGGCTTTTAACATAATTGAGTCATAAGAAATTAGCATAAAGGCTTATTTGTTTGATTATGCGTGAATTTGGGGGAATTATGGGGGCTAAATGATGACGGCTGTGTGGCAGGTTAAAAATGAGCTGAGAGGAAATTGTTTAAAGGGAGCTCGACGTGCAGCGATATGCAGCCGCTGTTCATAAAGTGTCCGTCATGCCCACATGTCTCCGCCGTCCTGATAAAACCTTGTATATCCAGTCTTTGACTTTCATGGCTCATTATTAGCCCCCTAGGGATCACATAGTCCTCTATCTCTAGCTGCTGCTGGCCATAAAGAAACCTCCAATATGGGTCATCAGGTGACAATTTGTACATAAGTAGACATGTTAACTACCTGGAAAGGACATGGACATCTTATAAACAGGTTGGATTAAATCAAGTTTGAGTTTTAACATTTCTCTCCTCTTTTTTCCCAACAATTAATCATCCTTTTTTCTATTGTTATGAAAAAAAACCACAACAATTAAGTTAAGTTACTTTATTAGTCAATGGTTGGTTACTTTGAAATTTGTCTTTTCGCATATCCCCTCTCAAGTTACCACACTTCGGAGAGGGTCAGAGCGCAGGGTCAGCCGCAGTACAGCGCCCCTGGAGCAGTTAGTGGTTAAGTGTCTTGCTCAAGGACACAATGGTAGAGATGGTGGGCGCCGTAGACGTATTACCAGCCTCTGCTAAATTAACAACTAACACCCTCCTGTCAGGTGCTGGGGATCGAACCAGCGACATCATGGTTACTGGTCGGCCAACTTTCCTCTAGGCCATCCTACCACCCCAATGAAATCCTTTTCAATGATAAGAATTCAAACACTGTAATTATACTTTATATAATTATAAAATAACACTTTTTTCTCTACAAAAAGACTATAGGTCGTCCTCTGTGTTGGATGATGGACAGTTTAATGAATGGAGAGCCAATACCTCCATGGCTTTGATGCAGACAGAAATATAGTCATTTACTGATATTTCTTACACAGGATATATGTGATCATAACTGCATCAAATAGTGAATTCCACTGTATGGAGGATGCTGCATGCATGTCTGCACAGTGTTCTATGTTCACAGCTCACTGTCTCTAAGTATTGTACAGTATAGTGTTGGACTAGACGAGAGTTGCAAGTCTGCAAATTTAGATATATTACAAGCTGGGAATGGGTCGATTGGGTTCTGGAGGTGTGGTTACAGCAATTGCTCGGGGTCGGTGGTGGTGATATATTTTCATGGGCCTTAAAGTCCCTGGCGGCACCCATTCAAATAAGTGTATCTTTTTTCCACACTGTCTGACAGTATCAAATATATTGTGTCAGCTTAAACATGATCTAGCTCTACTGAAGAGCGCCAACAGGCTGATTGAAATGTCAAATGAAATGCATCATTCCTTTAAATGGAAATGTTCCACATGTCTCATGCATCATTTAATACACTTCCCCCCAAAATTTCACCCTGATATATTTGGAAGCTTTGGGAGTGAGTAACTAGCTAGCTAAAGGACTTGCTTAAGCTAGAAAGCGATCTACATGAATAGCTGATGTAAACGTGTTCTGACAAGGACATGGCATTGTACGAAAGATTCATTGAAATAATGGATGGAAACATTTCACTAATTCATCAAAACTACCCAGTTCTCTTTCTGTTCTGTAAGTATATATGTGGACTCTTTCCAGCCCAAACTCTGGGATCTTCTAAAAGGGAGCCCCAACTTTCCAGCAAGTTTAGGAAAAGTTTCACAATTTCCTTTTAACACTTTTGTTTAGCACTGGACTTTGACATTAGTATTATACAGTCCAACTTTCTATTTTTCTTTGCTTGAGCCCTTTTTTCCTCAACCTTTGTAGACCCCATTTTTCTAACACAATGAGACAGCTTTTCCGGTAAGGCATTTCAATTCAGAGATACTGTAGCAGTGATATGTTTTCATTCTCAGCTCTGTATCCAATTGATTCAAAGGCTTTTCATTTGTCACGTTATATACTCATACAGGATGTGTAGTGAAATGTTGGTGTGACATACTCTGTATTTCTGTGCTCAAAATAGAAGTAAAATACAACAGAATAAAATAAGACTAGAATAAAATACAATACAAGTACAGGATACATCACACAAAAAAGATAAAGTATTACGTTATTGCAAGTATTTACATGTGCACAAGTTATGAAATGAAGAATATTATAAATAGATATGAAATTCAAACTATAGATAAACAGGGAGATGTCCAAAGTGTGCTGTGCAACATGGCCAGGGTTAAAGTTTGAAAGGGTCAATTGTCAAAGATTCACATGTTGTTAATGATGAACTTTCAACTATTTTACAGAGAACATGTTCCCTGCTATGAAGGGAGGTGCTCTCTTTCCACAAGTGTATTGATCAGCAAACTATCAATGACTTTTGAAAACCGTGTAAATGGGATTAAAGGTGAGCTCCTAAGGAAATACATTGTAAATTGTGTGGATGAAAAGCCAGTTCTAAGACTGTATATGTTTGTAGTCAATCTTTCTCCATATTATCTTTTAAACATTATTTTATCTATATTTTGATTTCAATGGCTTTACACTAGTTTTTTATTTTGTTACGACCGGCCGACCGACCGACCGACAGTTGATAATTGACAATTAACAATATTTTTCAGGAACTTATTTATTCTTCTTCTTGAATCCAATCAATCAATCAATCAATCAATCAATCAATATCCTTTATTTAACCAGGTAAAATTCATTGAGATTAAAATCTCTTTTTCAAGAATGACCTGGCCAAGAAGGCAGCACCATGATACAATAAGAACAATCAACCACAATTCTCATACACGTCAGGTAAAGTACAATACAAGATCAGGGACAAGACTATATGAAGATTGAAATGAGTACAGTTAAAAATTAAATAAATAAACTGGTGGCAGATGAATGAATAAACCCGGCCGTTATCAGAAAATAGCTTTACAAACAATTGCATTGACCAAGAGAACTATCTTCTCTGTCCTTCAGGATTCCTTTGAATTCTCCCAAGGTGACCAGCTCCGGCAGCTTCAGCTGCTTTTGCACAGTGTTCCAGGCAGAAGGCGCAGCATATTTAAAGGCCTTTTTCCCTAACTCAGTTCTAGCTCTGGGTACCAACATCTGTAACACATCCCTAGAACGCAAACCATAGCTACATTTGTTTGTGGACATGTAAACACATAGATATGAAGGGACCAGCCCAATAAGACACTTGTAAACAAAAAACAACCAATGTGAGAGTCTGCGTACAGATAGCGATGGACATTTTGCAGTGGCATACAGGGTACAATGGTGGACACGATTTCCACAGCCAGTTAAAAATCGCAGAGCACAGTGGTAGACGGTATCCAATTTCTTGAGGTACTGGTCAGGGGCGTTTATGAACAGCAGGTCACCGTAATCTAACAACGGTAAAAAGGTCGCAGTGAACAGACGTTTCCTGGCCTGCCATGAGAAGCATGATTTATTTCTAAAAAAGAAACCTAATTTAATTTTTAATTTGGAGACCAGTTTTTCAATATGAAGTTTAAAAGACAATTTTTCATCAATAATGAAACCCAGGTATTTGTACGAATTGACCCTTTCAATTTCGGTCCCATGACTAGTTAAAGGCTTTGGCAAAACTTTTGGTAAAGCTTTTCCATTTGAAAAAAGCATTAATTTAGTTTTATCTGTATTTAAAACCAATTTCAATTTTGTCAGCTGTGACTGCAGAACGTCCAAAGCAGACTGCAGGAAATGAAAAGTGTCTGCCACTGATGGGGATGAACAATAAATAATAGTGTCATCTGCATAAAAATGACGGGCAGCATTGGTTATTGAGTCACAAAGATTGTTTACATAAATAGAAAACAACGATGGCCCTAATATGGAGCCTTGGGGCACGCCCTTTGATACAGGGAGAGAGGAGGACGAGGACCCAGCAAACTGGACACATTGCGTTCTTACTGACAAATAATTAGAAAACCAGTCTACAGCCTGCCTAGATAAACCAATCCACAGTCACATCCATGAGTACACACACTGGTTTTGCAAACAATAAAAAACATTGGGGCTGCAGGGCAACAAAGTAATCAAACATATAAGAACATTGCAGGAGTATAACAATATAAGGTGGAAAATGAGGAAGGAGCAGCTGCTTTAGAATTATATGTAACTGTAATTTATTTTCACCTCAAGAGAGATCTGATGAAGACGGCTGCACGTTTGTGTGGTGGTGACGTAGGGACGAGTGAGGGGACTGCTAACTGCAGTCACTGACAGGAGGTAAGCCAAAATGACCAAATCACTTATTTCTCCTTTAAAGCATTATGGAAAAAAAAATAAATAAAAAAAACATAGCGAAAAGCACTAATTTCCACAAGAACCCTGTATGTTTGTTTTGGGGCTGAAATGGAGGGAAATCTTGATTCTAGGGCATTAAAGAAGAAAATGTTCCTACTTGACTGTTTACTTTTTCAATGCAGCAATGCCTCTGTGCCATGAATAAATGCTTTCTGTAGTTTGCTGTGGAAGAAACCTGACTGGCCAACCTCATCCAACACCTTTTGGAGGAACTTGAATTTTGACTGTGAGCCCTACTAGACCTGATCAGCCAACATCAGTGTTGGACCTCACAGATGCTGCGGCTGGGTTCCAACAACTTGTGGAAAACCTGAAGCCAGAAGACTGGAGGCTGTTATAGCAGCAGATCAATGCCCATGCTTTCATGTTTAGCTCTCCACATACTGTTTGCTGTTAAGTGAAAATGCAACCTAAAGCAGCACAAAAACATGTTCGTAAGCAGACAAACACACTCACATTTCTTTGAGCAGTGGTCTGTGTACCACCGTCTCGCCCCTGTGTGTCTGTGCTACTGACTTGCTGCAGGAGGCTTTGTGTCCTGCAACACACTGCTACTCGGAGTCAGTGAAGCGCACAAATCCAATTTGCTGTGTGGGAGCATTAGACTCCTGTGTTAATTTCTTTCTGAAATGACTTCCAGTCTGTTCTGTGTTCACCCATGGGATAGAGAGAGAGAGAGAGAGAGAGAGAGGTTAAAAGAGGAAGGAGGAGGGGAGAAGACTGAGATGGAGATGGAATCAGAATAAATGATACAGATGAAAATATAAATTTATAGGAGGGGGGATGAAAAATTACAAAAAGATTAATAGGAGACATTTCGTACTGAATTTAAGCAACTGTAACCACTTGAAATGCGATGCATATTACTGTATCATAAATCTGAAGTATATCCACAGGCGCTTTCCTGTGTTGCTTTATCCTTGACTGTTGCTCATTATATCTAAAAAACATTTTAGGAGAATATTATAATGCAACACTATCACCTGTAAATCATTATTTTTCTTTTCTAAAAAACTGAAGACGAACAATTGCGACAGACGAAACATCAGAAATGTCACATTTCCATTGGGTTCTCATCGTTGTTCTGTGTGAGCTTCGACTGGGGCTCTCTTAATGACACCATCTTGTTGCTTCCACATCTTCCCCAAAGGTGTAACAGCACCCGGTAGGGAGAATTTTCACCACCAAATGTGCATTTATTAATGTGCCTTAGTATTCCTCACAATTGTTTTTCAGTAGTGGATGGAACATGGAGGAGGCCATTCATTTACATATTCCTTTGCCAATTTTTCTGGAAATTGGTCTTTGAAATTTGCGTCAAATTTGGACGGGAACTTGGCATGTAAACGGACACCGTCGGGAGATATAAATCCAAACAAAAATAAACGAAAAAAAAATTTTCGGGGGAAAATCATACTGAACTTTAGAAGTCAAACTAACAAAGATTACATCAGAGCTATACGAGAACTTTGGTGCTCTGTCCTCCTGTCTTTGCTGTCCCCCTGTGGACGACTATCTCACTAGAACATGGTCACTTGCAGTGATCGAACATGTTTCTTCTGAAATGTCTAAGTACACATATTTCCTGGTGCTGACAATGCGTAGAAAGCAAGGCGGCTGGACGTCTGAAAGAGAAAGAAAAAGAAAGAAAGTAGATATAAGCAGCACTCGAGTCTGAACTGTGTTTCTCAAGTGGAGCAAGACGTGGCTGTAAATCGGCTGCGCGTCACGGTGCTTTGCATTCACCCATCTATCCATCCTCGCTTTAATGGACTGGGTACAAACTAAAGTGCTTAAACATGTTAATGCTTCTTAGTTTGTTGCCATACTCCAATCTGAACTGGGAAACATGGATGACTCGCTCACACAGCCCACTGACCACACACACACAGATCCTTTATTGACTGAGCAAACTCTCACTGTGAGCTAAGAACACGGACAGACTGATGCCTCCACGCCTCAGCTCTCACGTGTGGGTGGTCCGGTGTGTTGGGTACATAGGAAGACGAAGGTTTGACCGCATCCTATCATACATTCAGGAAAATAAAGCTGGATTTTTAGATTTTAAAGCTGGGGTATGTGATTTCTGATTGGTCAAAGTTAACGAGCTGTACACTTTGACCAATCAGAGCGAGGCTCCGATTCTCTGTTCTTATTGGCTGTTGGGACTGTCCATTCACTTTGGCACGACTTTGTTGGTGTGTAGAGCATGTCAGGGAGGGACCATAGGTGAGGGACCAAAGAGAATAGGTGGAGCGGTTGAGGTATTTGGATTCAAATCTCCCAACTGCCATTTTCTCCCCAAATCCTCCACCCCAGCTTTAAAGGTGCAATGTATATCACAGTATGTACTGTATATGTGTACCTTACAATGAGCCTAATATATCTACATGGGGGGCACACCGCCATGTTGCTACAGTTGCACAGACAAAACTTGTCCGCCTGAAATGCACCTGTTGGAAGACAGAGAAGAAGTACTATAGAATAAATAGCTAAATACAACCTCGATCATCACTTTATATTGTGTGAGACTTGAGGCAGTAGTGGTTGATGCCATCTTTAGTTACTAGCTTCTTGTCCTTAGACCACCGTAGCTTCTGTAAATTACACAAGGGGGCGTAGAAATTAACGCCAAGATGAAGGTGGCTCTGAAGTGCATATCACAACATCGAAAAGGAAAAACAGGACAACAAATCACTAAACACAACGACATTAACTTCTACATGTAAATGCGAATACATGTGATTCCTTCTATGTGTATATGTTTTGGTCCCTTTCTTTTTGTCGCAATTATGGCAAATAAAATGTTTCCATGCCTGTCTGTCTTTCTGAACAGAAATCAGTCAGTAAAAAGTCAAGTTGTATTTTTTTTTGAATGGTCACAAAAAAGAAAAATATGTGTATGTTGCCATTCTATGTCCTCCTGTTATGTATTTTTAATTTATATTTTAGATCAGAACATATTCCTTAGCTTGTGTGTTGTTCAGGGTTTAATAAACACTGATACAACTTGATTGCATGTGAAAAATTAACTGAACTGAACTCTGAAGTTTGCTTGATATAAAGCAGAAAAATGTATTTGAATACCATTCACAATGAGCTAAAATAAAATGTAAAATGTTATCTAATGAAGTAGAAGTTTTCATTATTAGTACATCAATAGATAAGAAATACTGTAACAGTAGAGGATCTACAGCCAGTTTGTTTCTGCCTGTCTCATTTCTCTCTCTGTGACATTCTGTGTGTCTGTATGTCTTGGACACCCTGAATCAGTGTGCATGATTGGATGTCAAACAAACCAAAGGAAATTGAATAGTTCAGAAACTTGGTAATGTTTATAAAGGTAAGTGTGTGTGTGTGCGTGTGTGTGTGTGTGTGTGTGTGTGTGTGTGTGTGTGTGTGTGTGTGTGTGTGTGTGTGTGTGTGTGTGTGTGTGTTAGCTTGTGCTCTGCATTCTATCAAAACATTTATCGAACAGAAAGCTTGCAGCTTCTTTATTTTCTCATCTAAATTTAATCCATGTGCTGGTCATGGTCATTTATGTTTTAGGATCATAGCCAGATATAATCTAATATATGAGCAGTTAGATTCACGAAGCACAGTGTGCAGGAGCAACTCTTAACCACTAGATGGAGGCGCTGTTCTGTTTTCATCAGGCTAGTGTGGTACCACTGTTACATTACGAGTGTAGTACCACTGTGTCACCACTGGATGGGGCACCACACACAGGGACAACAAAGACATTTCCCCTCATTCATTCACTAAAACAATCTAATTCATCTCACTCAGACCAGTGGTTCTGGATGATTGATGAGATATAATAGTCACAGGGATAGCAACTTTTACTTTTCTTAATTACATTTTTTGCTGGTAATAGTTCTGTACCCTTTGATTTAATAGCATTTTGCATGCAGGACTTTTACTTGTAATGGAGTATTTTGATATAGTTGTATGGTATTTTTACTTTCAATGGAAGTTTCAGATCAGCTGAGATGTGTAGAAATAAACAAAACTCTGGCATCTTTTGAATAACTTAAAGTGAAGATAAACTTGTTACATATTATATATAAGGTCTGTACAGAAAGATGACAAATAGCAACAACAAAAAAGCAACCACTGGAGCAGGAAGTCAGAAAAAGTCCAAGAAGCGACCAACAATTGTTTCCATTGTTGATTCTACTGCTAACGAAAAAAAATGTAGACGTGCAGTGAGAGTGTAGCCGAATTACTGAGAATTCCTCATTAGGGCAACAGAAATGATACATTAAAGCTTTTAGAAATAGGTTTGTTCTGTATAATATTAAAGTTTAATATTGATCTTGCTAGATGTATTTCATTGTCACAAATTGATTCTTTTATTTTGGTGCCTGCAAAGAAATCAGAAGAGCAAAAAGTTCTGTATAGCTTGAGTAAAGAATACAAAGAGTATTGTTGTCAAAAACCTTAATACATAGTGATATCAAAAGTGATTTATTTTTGGAATTTGGATGCTGAATTGTTTTGCTGACATTTTGGAACACCCCATGTAAAAGTAACAGCTGTAAAGAGAGAGGAAGTTATCTCCTACATTTTCACCAACACTAATCAATCGGACACACATAGATAGATCATCCTGAGGCACTAAATCGACAGAGTGCCCTCCTACCTATCCGGCTAATTGAGACAGTCTTTTAATGACCACACCTCTAGAGCCAATCAGAAAGCAGAGATGTGTTGTCACCGGGTAGAGCAGGGTGCAGAGCTCGCACCACTATTGGCTGAGGCCGGATTTCTTTGAGTGAATCCTGAGCAGATAATGTGCCTGCTCCATATGGCAGACCTATGGGGCTCCTTTGTGCTGTGACTGATGGCTCAGGTCAACTTTAAAGGCTTCCTCCTTTACTTTAAGACCCCCCCATATACACTCGCAAAATCACACTCACACACACACAGACACACACGCACACATGCACAAACACACACACACTTACCTAAACCCTGACCATCAAAACAAATTGCCTAACTCCAACCCATAGGCTAACCCTAAACTAAACCTTATTCTATTCTGAACCTTAACACCTACTGTTAACCCTCAAACAGCCCTTTCAAGGCCTGTCCAATAGGGAAAACCATCCAAAATGTCCTCACTTTTCAAAAATGTCCTCACATTTAAGGTCTAAAATGCAAATTGGTTCTCACAAAAATAGTTGTACGACTAAACACACACACACACGCACACGCACACACACACAGACACACACACACACACACACACACGCACACACACAACCCCCCGCCCCTCCCACCTCTGTTGCTGATCTGCAGGATGAATGGGGGAGTCAGCTCCACGTTGATCTGGCAAAGTGTGCCTTTCGTTTTGTATACAGCCCCTCCCCCCCACACGCACACCCATCCACTCACCCCCTGCCCTGCAGCCCTGCACACTCACAGCTCCAGACTTTGTTTTGGGTGAAAGGGGCCGTCTCAAATGTCCCGTGCAGCCTACAGCAGCTGCTCCTGGACCTCGCCATTATTCG
>OX442365.1:6466865-6674365 GCA_949357725.1 Hyperoplus immaculatus | reverse complement strand
GACACTACGTGAGTCGTGACTGCGAACAGTGTTTACCCGGAGGCTCCGGGCCAGAGCTAAGCTAAGAGAACAGTTTGACATGACCTGACATGATTAAAACCAGTGAAAACAGTAGCTTCAAAGTTTAATTTCTACAGGAATATCTTCCCATCCTTTGTCATGTTATGTTTTTATGACCAAAATCTCAGTGCTTGTCTCGAAGCTAGCCCGTGAGCTACCGGCTAAAAATACCACACAAATAAGTGAAAAAAATATCTTCAAAATTGACTTCCACACTATTAAGTTACAATCCTTTGTCCTGTTAAAAACGAGGCATTTCCAGACTGGTGTGGGTAGTAGAATTATGTTTTTATGAGCAAAAGCTGAATGCTTGTCCCAAAGCTAAATAGCTATACACCAGTCAGGCAAAAATACCAATAAAAACATTTCTTTCAGTTTCACTGTTTGCAAAAACCCACAAGTAGCTTCCTATCCGTTGTGTTATTAAAAACGAGGCATAGACTGCTGTGGTTAAGATAAATTAGTGGAGTATGAGCAAAAGCATTCTGTGTTGGTGTATGTAACATTCAGGCTGTAGGCTATGGGTATCTTGTCGCTTAGCGGGGAAAGCAACATGGCTGTCGCTCGCAAAATTTTTCAAGAGGATCTCATGGGATCTCGGGCATGGGATCTCAGGGCCGTGGACCAATAAGAAATGGGGGGGTAGGGTTATCATACACTACTTCACGGTGGAAATTTCTGGTTACTAATGTGGGGGGGGGAGCATCGAAAGCATGGACATATAAAGAAAATATGGGGATGTGGCTGTGCCGACTATTACGTAATAGTCGGCGAGAATTCTGACTGGAGTATATTGGGGGGGAGGGCTGGGGGTTTCAGAAAGGGGGACAGTGAGAAAAGGAGAGATTGTTATTTTTTTTAATATTTTGGCAGTCTCTAGGCCCCATGGATATGTTAGAACACATTTAAAAAGTGCATTTAGCATAATATGTGACCTTTAAACAGTGGTTCTGATTTGCTCTATCGGCCCGCTGTAGCTTTCCAGTAGCTAGTTGACCAGGTTGTCCACCCAGGTTGGGATCCTGGAAGGTCCTGGATATCATTTCTGGTGAACAACCTTTTACAACGCTGCATGTCTGTTTTTCAAAAAAAAAAATGGTTTTTGCCCCCTAGGTAATATGGGAATTGACTGGACTTTTTATCAATATAATTTATTTGCTATCTTTAGATTTGCATTTTTCCCTAAATGTGTACTGCTGCAACAGCTAAATAATGTTTTATTTGATCTTTATGTCTAACCCTCTTCAAGAAAGCTATAACCACATTGTTTCCATATGTCTGACTATTGCTTTAAGCTTGCAGTTCTGAATGTAAAATGAAGCCAGATTTTGCATCTGTGAAGTAAAATAATCTATATTTATGTAGACAGTGCCCGTTTATGATTGTTTATGGGAAAATAGACATTTACCAGAATGAAATAAAGGTAGTTTATTAGTTAAAAAGGGCTATCAGGCGTGTGGTCAGTTAATCTAATGAGCTTAAAGAAGGATCCATGTTGACGACAGATAGACAGCCTCAAGATGAAATATGTCTCTTTGCAAAAATGCCATAGTCAACAGTATACGAGGGACATTTTAGCTTAAAGGAGCTCAGAAGAACTTTCAGTTTTTGTTAATTCTTCCATCCCCTTTGGACAAAAGCGGTAGTGTTTTTACTACGCCAGCTGTAGTTCCTTGGTGAGCGTACCCATGACAAAGGCATTAAAAACTTTACAAAAATAGCATTCTTTGCTCTGATGATCTTGTTTGCTGTTATATGTAATCTATGATCATCAAAGGAAAAATTAGAAATATTTAAAAGTTCCTCGTAGCACCATTAAGGAATAACTAGCTCACACACTGCACGATTTGACAGCATGTACTGCAAGTATAGTAAACTACCAATAAAAACTCATCATGCAGTTCCTATGTTTGTGCAGGACTGAATTACTGTTTTCGTTAAAGCATCTCAAGATAAGTGAGAGTGAATACTTCAGATAATTCAAAATCAGAGCCCCCCCCCCCCCCCCCGAGCTACATATAATGTATATACGTATGGTATATATAATTTTATTTTTATTTTTATAAGCCACTGGCTTCATTCATTATATAAACCATGTAAATCAATAAGCAGACTCCTGAAAATAGTTTGATGGATGCTAAGATTTTAAATTGCAGAACATTCTTTAAGTATCCTCCAAAAAGGGCTCAGAAAGTAAATAGGTGAAACCAGATTGGAGCCAGGGTAGAGAAAAGGTCAGATATATGCTTCAAACAACTTGTAAAAGTACAGTCAGAGGGCAATATTGAATTCAAATATTTTATTCATAAATTTTCATCTTGTAAAAATCAGATATGCAGTCAAGTAATTTCAATTGACATAAATAAAGCTGAAGTGAAACCATCAGCCATTTTCTTTTTTTTATCGTATTTTAAGATTTAAGGTAAGAATCACAAATCTTTAAATCAAACACTTTTTGTATTTTTTTCTTTAAAGATCTAAAGTGAAACCTTTAGATTTTTTCCCAATATTTTTTTCATTTTAAACCTTTTAAGAACATTTTCCTTTAAATAGATCTTTTACCAATACTTTCTTAATTTTAAAACTTTTTTCTTTTTGTCATTGTTAAATTTCTAAAGTGAAACCTTTAGAGAATTAAGACAATTCTGGAAAGTGGAAAGCTGATATGCAACTGTTGGTCATGTTGCTCAGCAAAGAGGACATCTTTAAAAAAGTCTCTTTTTTAAGAAGTGCCTCTTCTTCTAGCACCGCTTCTTCTCCTGCTGCGCGTGCTTTAAGAATGCGACGTTCGTTCGCTCTGCGGCGTGAAACCACAGGGACGCACGGGTCGCTTCTCCTTCCTCTCCAAACCTCATCCACACAAAGAATGAGGGTCGCTGTGTCGCTCTTGTGGCATACCTGACTCTCATTCATAGAAAGAATGGGAGTCATCTTGGCATGGAACGGGACAAGAGGCGACGGGTCACGGCGGGCCCCCTTTGGGCCGGCGCCGTGCTGCCTGGACGGGATTCCTCCTCAGGAGGTATCCAGGGGTTGAGCAGAAACATGCCCATCCTGTTCATCAGGATGAGGATTTCCAGTAGAAGAAGCTTTTACAGCATCTTGTTCGAGAGAGAGGAGCCGAGGCACCGGATCAACGCTCAGGGAGGTTGATCTCAGGAACCCAGTCGTTCACACGACGGCTCTCCTCACAGAACAGGTGCAGCTTCTCCAGAGCAGGGTCCTCCCAAGAAGAGCCTTCAGCTGGGTTCTGTTGGCAGAAGGAGAGGGAAAGTAGAGTTAGACACGTGGTTCTTTTTCTGAAGCATGGCAAACAGATTGACATGACTTAAGAGGAATATCATCTTGTTTATTGAGCTCTACATACCGTGATAAGGACACAATGCGCATCTTCAAGCTGCTCTGCCTTGTCACCGACAATCTCAGCCAGACGCTGCATGTCGCTAACTCTGACGATGCTGATGTCATTGTCGAAGCAGAAGGACTGGATGAGGGTGAAGTGGATCTGCATAGCGATGTCACTACCGAACCCCTCGTCCATGGCCAGGACACAGAAAGAAACGCTATCTGGGTCACTGTGGATAGAGAAGACATATTCTGTTAGCTGCTGCTTTTCAATGTGGATCATGTTGGATTTTCAAAGAGTAAGCCAAAATCACATTCATTTATTTCAAGTGTGGTTTACTTACTCAGTCATTATTTTAGCACTCTCGTAGACTCCAACAGTGATTCGATCCTCGCCCTGAGCGAAGAGCAGAGCATCTTTCAGAGATTTTCCAGGAGATTGCATGGTGGCGTTTTTAGCTTACAATTGAGCTGATGTGGTCAGAAGAAGTCCAAAGAAGAGTGTTTGTGCTGCTTCCAAGTATCTGACAGTATTTATACTGCAGACCCCGGCACACGCTCACCCTGTGATTGGCCGTGTAGGGGCACAATGGCTACAATAGGCCTGCAGCCCCCACCCCACCCTCAGGGACGCGTGCCTATAGAGAAAAGCCTTCAAAAGTCGGGGGCAGCTTTGGTTGAAAGGGATCAGATGTAGAAAGTGTCTGACCTCTAAATTATTCGTTCAGCTTAGAGGAATAATTGGAGCCACACAGGAAGACCAGACTGCTGTCCTCAAAGTCTTTAAAGTTATGGAAGAATTATAAGGCACCATTGGCTCCCATTCAAGGACCATGCAAGTGGTTTTCCATGTGAACATACAGTACTTTACATCACAGCTGAACATTCTGCAAACCATGCTAATGTGTTTCAAAATGTAAATTTTTAAATTCTAAGGAGACATTGATATCCATTAATAAACTCTTGTTTTAGTTGTATTTTGAACATCAAGTCTGCATTCAATATTGTCAACTCGCATCACTTTTACAAAGTTATTCAGTTCAGACTTTCAGAATGTGTCTGCACTTAAAACAAACTTTTCAAGTTTCAATTTTCAAGAGTTTGCTATTGGATTTTCATACTGTATAGAAAATGAATGGCTTCCTGGAGCAATACAAAAGAGCTGGAGTGAAACCTTGAAGGGTTGCATGTTTTTGTCTTGTTATCGTCCTTCTATTATTTCAAGATTCAATGTGCAATTTTTTCACCAGACCAGTAATCCATTGGCTTCATGCAATTATAATTTGACTTTAACAAAAGTTAAAACAGTTTTGATGTCCTCTTTAATTAAAAAGCCAATTCAAGCAAATAACTTACATAATTGCCACACCTACAAAACACTTCAACTGGTATATTGGTGCAAAGCAATAAATACTAAAAGGAGAGGAAATTAATTAAAACTGAAAAGTAGCAAATGGGAAAAATGTACTTTATAAATATAACAATTTATATGCATGGAAGCAAATGGCTGACTCAACTGGTAGAAAATAAAATGCAAAATTCAACACTTTTTGGAGGTTTAACTTGCAGACCTATGCAGAACTTTTCTTTGTCAACCATTATACTGACTGTTTTGACTTTTTGACATCATCTGCCTTTTGAATTGTTTTTAGAAGTAATGTTTTATTTTTGAATGTGCCTCTATGGGATTACAAGGCTACCAGGAAAAAATACATTCAAAATGCAAAACTGAGCATACATGTTCTAACATTTCTAGAAAAGTACATGGTTTGCTTAAGCTTGCAAACATACTCGTATAGTCCTTTGAATGTCTCTTGTGAAGAAACATAATGTTTGCAGAGTCCTTATTTGATGTACGATAAGAGCATAAAAATAAAATAAAAACTTGTTGTCAAAAGTTTGGAAAATGCATTACTATACATTTCAGTAAAAACAAAAAAGAATTGTCACCCTGCAGTTTAGTACTGTTTTACGTGTCATAATCAACTATTTTAATTTCTTTTGAAGTCAGATGGACTATTGAAACTCCAACTTCACTGCTTGAAGTGTTTTCTTGTAGATTAGGCAGTGGCACGCGCCGCTGCTTTGCATGAGTAAAGCTGGCTCTCACTTGAGGCGCGTGGCATCTGGAGATGCCTCCATGCTTTATCTCTCTGTCTGCATCACTCTCCATAGCAACCGAGAGATACCATCTGTCCCCGGGGGGAAGGTGAGGGGACGGGTGGACAATGGAAGTTAGGCAGCACCTGTTAGGCGTGATGACCAATGTTTTCATTTCGCTGCAAATACGATCTTTAAGTCTTCAGGTTAAACAAAATCCAAACGAAGCAGTTTAGATTAATCATATTCAACTCCATGCAATTATATAGATCAAAACACACATTTTATCTAAGAAAAAAATATTTATTGTCCTCTATTTATAAGCCAAACTTGTCCGCAAATATATATATTTCTCTAGGTGTTTCCATTACTCCACGTTGAACATACCCAAAAGTAAATATCGAAACCACATATCCTGCAGCATAGCCTCCTTCTATCCCTTCAAAGAGGTTTGAGTCACCGCAGGTCACCAGAAAGAAGCTTTGAGCACCTACACCTGTCGCGCGCTGCATGGAGACCTCCTTCAGGCAGATGTGCCTCAGCAACAATAGTTCGGTATCGATTTGCACGCGCCTTGCCCGTGGCTATGCAAGCTGATCCTTCCTAAAATAGCTCAGTGTTTGAGTCCCTATCAGCTGGATCCTAATCAAACTCTAGTCCAAATATATAAGCCTCACGGCCAGCTGATGGAGCACGCGGACAGAAGCTGAAGGCGATGTAAATAAACAAATAGTTTTATGGCTGCACTAACGTATACAGATAAGAGTTGTGTTGTTTAACAAAACATATATACAGCATTCTTTACGCGTGTTTACAACTCAAACTGTAAGTGATGTCGATCTGCCGTCACAAGTCTGGCATCATTTGGAGATAAGACTTTGCATAGTGAAAGTTTAGACTATCAGCGATTCTCTTTGGCATTCAAATTGAATCAAAACTCAGACAACAGCCGGGCGAATGTGGAGACTTGTAGACAATAGAGCGGTGCGCCCTGGGGTCGACCTCGGTTTAGGAGAGAGGAGAGAAGGGGGGGGCATCCCTCATTGCGACAGTTCTCCATCTGCCGCTCAGAACAATAGGGCTGAATCAATCACCGCCAACCTGTGTCTCCGGCACCGCCTCCCCGAACCCCCTCCTCTATTTACGCAGCAGTGGCAGCAGGCCTGACCTGATGCTAGATATTGTTTCAATCATTATGCAGATAAAATAAAACCAAATAAGCACGAGCCATTTGGGAGGAACGGCTGTGTCGCTAGATCAGATGAAATAGAGCTGTGCGTAAATGTTTCGTCGGGCATCAAAGTGATCCGAAAAGTTGAATTATAACCACAGACATCGAAATATAGTGAGTCTACACACAAAATAAAATACTCAATATACACATATGAGCAAGAGATGCAGGGGAGAAAAAGTGGTGGAACAGGTGAATCAGAGTTGTGCGTAAAAGTTTCTTCGTGACTAAAAAGTGGACGGAAATGAACAGAAAGTTTTTAGAAGGAAAGTGGACTAGATGCAGCATTTGGTGGATCCAGTAACCAAATAGAGAACAAAAGTGCAATAAACTTCAAAAGTTTTCCAGAATTCGGTGCGTGTGGCCCCCTCGACTCCCCAGGGTAAATAAATAAAACACGAGCATGGCTTTTCCTGGACAGCTGACGATGGGCACGTGGTCCACATGGGTCAACAGCAGCAGCAGTGCAGATTGCGCAGCACGCACAGCGTTCTGGCACGCGCTGGTCATTTGCATTTGTATGGAGGGACCGTGATAATAGAGGGCTTCTGCAGCGCACAATGGGACCGATTTATGGCCAGGCCCTAGTCCACAGATGGCCTCATCCACCTGCCCTTTCTCTGCTGCTGCTGCTCGGGGAGAGCGGACAGTGGGGGAGGGTTGCTAAATTCACACTTCTCCATGTTGATGTGGAAATAGTATATGACCAAAAACTGAAATAAACATCGAGGGTTTGTTTAGTTTTATTTTAGTGGTGCTCATATCAAAAGTGTTTCAAAGTTAGAGAGCAATGGTAGTAGTAAAGTAGTAGCATAGGCTACTGGGCAAAAACTAGTTAGTTAAATGTTTTGTTTTGGTTTGCAAGAAGTGTTAATAGTTCAAAGCTCTGTGAATGCTTAAGAGTTGGTATAGATTCGGATAAAAGTGCAACTGATGCAAATGCCCCCCTGCAATTGCAATCTCCAGCCGTGACTTCTCTCATTTGCACAACACTACAAATTAATCAAACCTCTTGCTTTCTTTAATGAAGCTATTTTTATTTTGCAGGACGGCCAGCAGCGCTCAGAGGGGGGCGCGTGCGTGGCTCGATGACCCCCATCAATCTGCCACGAGCCGGAGTGCGACAAAGGCATTATCATACCAATACACCATTCCGCTCTGAGCCAATCAGGGTGAAGCGCTTTCACTGCCCCGCACGAGCGAGAGAGTATAAAAAGGGGAGGCTGCCAGGTTTCAAATCACTCAGCTCTCTGCAACCCTTCGGATTTACCCACCGACCTAAACTCTCTTGCAAACTCTCTCTTCCTTTGCGGAATACCTACCTATTATCTTCATCATGACTCTTGAGGAAGTTCTGATCCAAAAATCCACCGAGCGTGCTCAGTGCGCCGGCAATGCCCTGGAGGAGGTGCTGGTGTCGGCTAAAGACAACGACTCCCTCACCGTGGGCGTCTACGAGAGCGCCAAAGTTATGAACCTGTAAGTATGAGAAACTAAGCTGGAGATTTACACTTTACTGCATTTTACTGATCATATTAAGTATTTTGGAAAACGTTTTGTATGGATTCTAATGGTGTTTTTTCTTTATTTTGTCTCCACAGTGACCCAGACAGTGTGTCTTTCTGTGTCCTGGCCATGGACGAGGAGTTCCAGTGTGATATTGCTCTGCAGATCCACTTCACCCTCATCCAGTCCTTCTGCTTCGACAATGACATCAGCATCGTCAGAGTTAGCGACATGCAGCGTCTGGCTGAGATTGTCGGTGACAAGGCAGAGCAGCTTGAAGATGCGCATTGTGTCCTTATCACGGTATGTAGAGCTCAATAAACAAGATGATATTCCTCTTAAGTCATGTTAGATCTGTTTGCTATGCTTCAGAAAAAGAACCACGTGTCTAACTCTACTTTCCCTCTCCTTCTGCCAACAGAACCCAGCTGAAGGCTCTTCTTGGGAGGACCCTGCTCTGGAGAAGCTGCACCTGTTCTGTGAGGAGAGCCGCCGTGTGAATGACTGGGTTCCTGAGATCAACCTCCCTGAGCGTTGATCCGGTGCCTCGGCTCCTCTCTCTCGAACAAGATGCTGTAAAAGCTTCTTCTACTGGAAATCCTCATCCTGATGAACAGGATGGGCATGTTTCTGCTCAACCCCTGGATACCTCCTGAGGAGGAATCCCGTCCAGGCAGCACGGCGCCGGCCCAAAGGGGGCCCGCCGTGACCCGTCGCCTCTTGTCCCGTTCCATGCCAAGATGACTCCCATTCTTTATGTGAATGAGAGTCAGGTATGCCACAAGAGCGACACAGCGACCCTCATTCTTTGTGTGGATGAGGTTTGGAGAGGAAGGAGAAGCGACCCGTGCGTCCCTGTGGTTTCACGCCGCAGAGCGAACGAATTCGCATTCTTAAAGCACGCGCAGCAGGAGAAGAAGCGGTGCTAGAAGAAGAGGCACTTCTTAAAAAAGAGACTTTTTTAAAGATGTCCTCTTTGCTGAGCAACATGACCAACAGTTGCATATCAGCACAAATGTTTCCCACTTTCCAGAATTGTCTTAATATTCTAAAGGTTTCACTTTAGAAATGTAACAATGACAACAAATAAATATACTAAAACAAAAAAAAACATTGAAAAAATGTCTATTCTCTAAAGGTTTCACTTTAGAAAACGACTGAACTTAGTAAATGTTATTTTAAAAAATGAAGAGAATTTGTAATTTTATCTTATAAACATTTCATATTGTACTGATGCCTGAAATGTTAAAATAACATTTAAATAGTTGACTTAACTTGTTGTGACCTTGTTGGAACAATGTTGGAAAGTAATTAATTTATATATTTCTATCCTAACAGTTTCAGATTCGAAATGTGCTGACTGTATGTGGAAAATGACAAATAAAAACTAAACTAAAATATATATTTTGTTGTGTGTTTTCCCTTTCTCTGGCCAAACAGAGTTTGTGTTTGTATTTTTTAGTTGTGTTAGTATTGTGTGTATATGGTGGGGGGGGGGGGGGGCGTTCATAGAGGAGGGAGGGTCAGTGGGTCGTTATAAAACAAAAGTTTTGAACTCAGCAGATTGTGAGTGGAGGGCGCTAAGGCCTGTCATCTGCTCCGTGTAGTAAAAAATTATAATAATACAAACCCCTCCGCGGTCCCTCCTCCAGCAGACCTCATCTGCATGTGTATAGCGAGGCGCACAATAGCCGCAGCTCCGGGCCTGTCAGCTCCAGCGGTCCACACAGAGCGCCTATTGTCTGGCCTGCAGATGTCTCCCCAGCCACGCCACGCCATCTGCCGCTTACTGCAGGTGGGGGTCGGCCAGGCCAGGGCGGGGAGGAGGAGCCAGGGGGTTATTAGGCAGTTTCCAATGCCAAAGAGGGGTTATGGGGGTGGGCATTCGGGTTGGGTCTGGCTGGTTTGGACCGGTTGTGGCAGTACAAGAACGAGTATCATCTGTGTCCTGCCAGCTGCTGTCTCGGGCCTATTATTTACTTGCTCGCACTTAGTGAAACTTTGGTAAACAGGCCACAAAGACGCAAGATCTACAGCTCTGTTTGGGTGCAGCAGTAGCCACCTGCTCCGCGCCTCAACAATGACATCTGCGTGACGCATCAGTTTTTTTCTTTCTTTCACCACTGTATTTCGTTTTCTCCACACGATAAGAGTCTTTGCAAGAAACACGCTTGGTTTAAGTGGGTGAAAGCTTTCTCTCGAACAAACCCACAATGCTGCTCAGTAAACCCCCCTCTCTCTGTACACACTCAAAAGGGTTGAAAAGCTAAAATCAGGTGCACAAATATAGTTTGCATGAACGTCTATAGAGGGAGCATTTGTGACTATTTCATACATGTGAGATACAAAGGGGACAAAAGGTGCACACAATGTTTGCATGTTGCTTTTGTTCTTTAAAATACTAGATACTTTCACATTTAAAGGCCTCTAAAAAAATTGAGAAGGAAAAATCACTCATTAATTGAATTAATGCTTTCAAAACTTTTACTTTTTATTTAATTTCATTAGGCACTCTCACATATACTGTACTTTTGGCTATCCCACAAAGTTGCATTGAAAGAAGTCAAACAAATATCAAAAGCTACAAAGTATCAAAAGCTACAAACTGTGTAAACATATCCGTCAGTAAAGCTACAAGTCACTTATCCATGTCAAATGGAAAAAAAAGGCTACTGCTTAGTATAAAAGATATATGTATTAAAAACTGTGCTGAAGTCTTCATCAGTGTTTTATTGAAGCACACAGAGCCTGGAGGTGTGTATGAGGGCCCTGCAGGCACTCATCCCCTCCCTCCTGGTGTCCCTCACCATACCCCGGACCACTGGGGGACAGTCGCTGCCCCTCCTCTTCTGGGCTTGGTGCAGCAGGATTCTATAGACCCCTGTGACTGGGCAGCGGCTGTCTTTGGTCTGACTGTTTGGTAGGTGCTTCGCTGTAATACCTAGCTCCTCCAATGAGCCTGTGACCTCCTGGAGAACTTCCCCGTCTTGGTCCCCTCGACAGTCAGAGTCCAGCTGGCTGTGCAGTGGGCTCATTGGTTCAGAAGGCACCATCGACCAGGGGAACTCCACGGGCAGGAGCCAATCGCAGCCCAGCATCTGGTCGACGGCGTAACGCTCGGCGGGGTCCGTCTTTAAAATGCCCTTGATGACCCTCTGGCATGGCCCGGGCACCCAGGGAGGGACGGTGTACGTGCCCTCGAGGATGCAGCGCCGCAGCTTGCCCATGGTCTCGGCACGGAAGGGCATAGTGGCGGTCACCATAAAGAAAAGCAGCACGCCCATGGCCCACACATCCACCGGAGGGCCCAGGTAGCACTCGTCCTTGAAGAGCTCCGGGGCGGCGTACGGTGGCGAGCCACAGAAGGTGTCCAGGGCGTGGTTGCGCCCTGAAACGCGTGTGCTGAACCCAAAGTCGGCCACTTTCACGCAGCCGCCGCTGGTCAACAGAATGTTCTCCGCTTTCAGGTCCCGGTGAATGATGTTGTGGTTGTGCTGTACGGCAAAAACAGACAGGTTGGTTGGAAACATCTAAATCATAGACTGCTCCTTTAATTGATCCTGGGTTTTGGAGGACTCTACATCTTTATTTATTGTGATTAATAAGATTACAATGGAGTATTTTAGTAACAAAAGGTATTAGTCCAGTTTCCTAAAATAAATCAAAACAACTTGGAAGTAAAAACCAAATCTAAATCTTCTGAACAGTATTTTATGATTGGACTTAGCTTTCATGCACTGTTTTGAATATTTAAAGCCATAATGGTTTTCATTTCCAAATGAGTGGTTTAGTAAGGTTGGTCGAAGTGAATATTTGCTTAAATTGATAGGTGACAAGCTGATAAGTCATGGCAGAAAGGAAACTACTTCATCATCAATTATTTAGAGCAACATTATTTGAACAGCTTCTTCTCAAACTCTATCCGTGATATCTACACCTTAAAACCATGAGCCCATGCAATGTGGCTAGATAAAAACAATTAGGGCATAGATTATTTTATTGCATCTACAGTGTGTTTTGCACTGCTCCTTTACACAGCGTCTACACAGATGCACCATATATTATTTGGAGTAGTATTGACATCTTGATTTGTCATAGTAGGAAACGCAGTGTGACAGTGAGCCAGCGTGCAAATTACCAGGAGCCTGAAACCAAATCAGCCAAATGGAAAATTCAGCCTTCACTAAATGTTTTGTTTACTCCTTTGAGTTTCCTGCAACGTCGTGTCAAAATGTCTTCTGTGAAAAGCAGTTTAGATACTACGTTATGGCACCTGCGCGACACATCTGACCAATGAGTGACAATAACGTTCTCAAATGGCTTATGCAATGGCATTTTGATTCACCTCACCAACTGATTCAGGTGCTGTTTATACTAAAACACGAAACGGTGCATCCGCAAAAATATTTTCGCAGTTGCACTATATCATTTACATGAAAACAGCAAACGCAGGCATGAAACCGCAAGTTTTTGAGGTCAACTCCCAGGGAGTATTTTTTGGAAAACAATGGTTTTGGTTTCTTGTAAACACCGAAACCATTTTCCCTGGTAACGCTGACGTCATGGCTCCACTTCACACATGCGTAGTCTATAACATTTGCTGTCAAAATACCCACACGCGAGTTATAAAGTTAGAAGACAACATAACATGCATTGTCTCCGCGGCACCATCACTGTGATCAGCGGAGAGTGTCGTGCAGGGCTCAAATATAACACTCGCCAATTTAGTCTAAGCGATTAGTAAGTTATTGAGACCACCCGCCACTTTGGCTGGGGAAAGATTTGTGCTCTGCCGGTTTTTCTAGCAAAATAAACGTCTGTCACTTCTATATGCCAGGGACACGGCTCTCTCTACATTAAAAAAAAACTATGTATATATCAACGCGCAGCGGTTAAGTTACTGTTCAACAAAAGGAGCATTAAGGCTACGGCTTCACAGTAAAAGCATTTCACTGCCTAAACATTAATAGCATTTCACTGGATAAATGTGAGTTGACTTTTATTTTGAAGTACGCCTAACAGGAAGGTAGCCGCTCACAAAGCCCCTTCACTATCAGCATGTCTTCTGTTATCATGACTTCAATGCGGTGAAATAAAAGGATAGAAAGCTTGTCATTTACAATGCTTGTAACCCCAAGCTTACACCAACCGCGTTATGAACGTTAGTGGCATTAATTTTCGGTTACAGTAAGGTTTTATGCATCAAAATTGTACCGGAAGAGCTATCTACTAGGCTAAGTGTCACCGCTGACTATTGGCTTGGCATGCCTACTACAGCGATTTCGGCCCGTTTCCTCTGAAAACATGTGTACGAGTGAATATTTCAAATAAATTGCGTCTAAAGTTCTGAACGGGTTTTTAAAAAAAACAAAAACGGGAAAAACTGACACGTTTTCACGGTGTAAAGGGCCCCTCAGACCAGAGGAAATGATAGGTGTGAAAGAGAACCAATGAATCAAACTAGAAGTGGACAAGCAAAGCCAATTATCTGAAAGAAGTTTATTTTTTTGTCTTCTGTACATAAAGTGACTTAATGCCAGTAAGCGAACCACCTTCATCATTCAACACAGTGGAGAAGCAATCTACATGTTAATATATCTGACCCAGTACCACAGGTTTCATCATTAAATAAAGTAATTGATTTTTTAATCAGTGTTTCACGGGTAGAAACGTATCTATGCCTCTTACCATGAATTTGATGGCAGAGAGGATCTGGGCGAAGGCGACCTTGCAGGGGTTGTCACACAGTTTTCCCTGCTCACATATTCTGGTGTGGAGGTCTCCTCCTCCGGCGAACTCCAGCACCAGGAAGATGCGGCTGGGCGTCTCCACCACCTCGTACAGACGCACCACGTTGGGATGATGCAGGGTCTCCATGTTGCTGATCTCCCTGGAGAGCAGACGCTGGGACTGAGCGTCAAGCCTGGTCTTTTCCATGACCTTCAGGGCCACTTTGTCTACGGGGAGGACAGACCAAGGGACATATTAAACAAGAGCCCGTCTTTTCAGTAATGCCTCATTGCCACTGAGCAGCACAGTTCGGCATTGCACAGAACTCTACATCTGGCTTGCGTTTCCACTGCCGACAGCACCCTGATGGTAAATGCTGGACACAGTCTATGGGTGAGAGCTGCTAAACGGCTCTGGCCGCGGCAGCTAAATAACCATCGTGACACCATAGCAGCGGGACACAGTGTAGCTGATTAATTCAACGAAGAGGAAAAATGCCACACAATAAACAAAGAGCTGCTCACCGACATTTCCTTAAACACCAAAATCTCAGCTTGATACCCCAATTAAAGGGGGACCAAAATAGGTGTGGCACGGTACGCTTATTTTGGTATCCTTACCAACTTTTGACAGTGGAAACTCAAATAAATGCGTGCCAAGCTGAACCAACCCGCACGGCTCACTGGAAACAAAGCTTTAGGGGTCATGGTAGAATAACTCCAATATACAATATAAAGTTACACAGGACTTGAAAATGGAACCGAAACAACAAATGATGGATAGTGAGAGTGATCGGAAAAGCTGACAATCCTTGCATATATCTACCTTTAGTCAGAGCATGGAAAGCCAGTTTGACCCTGGAGAAGGTGCCAACGCCAATCTCCCCGCGTACATGGTAGAAGCCCACCCTGCGTCCTATGATCAGCTCCTTGATGGTGTTCTTGTTCTGGCACAAGTCAGTGGTGAGCTTCTGCAGGGGGGTGAGGCCCAGCTCGTCATCCTCAGTTCCAGCCTCTGAGCTGTCTGTCAGGCTGTACAGGCTGTGGTAGCGCTTGGTGGTGCCTCCGGGCATCTCTGCAGCGGGCTGAAGAGGAGGTCACCTTCAAAAACAGGACAATGCAAGCTCAAAGTTTGGACTTAACAGTAGTCAATTGCCTCCCCCCTGAACTTTCTAACAGGATAATTACATGCAGCATGTGTACACAAGTGGAAATAGCACATACTGTAAGTTAACTTTTTCTTTGTTAGTCAATTTACTCAATGCACATTGAAATTTGTCTTTTCGCATATCCCCTCTCAAGTAACCACATTTTGGAGAAGGTCAGAGCGCTGGGTTCAGCGCCGCTGGAGCAGATTAGGGTTCAAGTGCCTTGCTCAAGGACACAATGGTAGACATGATGGACACCGTACATGTTATACCAGCCACCACTAGTTTTACAAATAACACCCTCATATCGGGTTCCGGGAATTGAACCAGTGACTTCATGGCTACCGGTAGGCCCCTCTTTCCTCTAGGCTATTCTACTACCCCAGCACTGTAGCAGTGCTTAATCATTTTTGTACTAAGATAGTGAACTTAGTTCAACGGTAAAATGTATTAAAAGCATCACAAAGGGTTAACTAGTGAGACCATATCCATGATATTCATTTTCAAGCGCAGATGCAGAATCATACCGTACACTTACTCCACAGAACCCGTACATTTGCAAATGATTGAATGCAATAATAATTTATGATTCCCTACTAATCACTTTTAATGTAATTTTCTAGTTAATGTAAATGTCCCCCTAGACATGCTTCTGGCAGGGCTTCACTGAAAACCTATGACTTAAGATTTTTAAGACTTCACCAAGGTATATATATATATATATTAAATGCAAATGTTTAGATATCTTATGCAACATTTTGTAAATATTTTACTGCAGTTAACAAGAAACTAGCAACTTCTAAACCTCAAATGGCTGCAATGATAGAATACATTTAACAAAAGAGAACAAGAATATAGAAAAGATTTGAAGAAAACAAGATTGTTTTTTCCTTACCAAGTTTTCAAACTGCTGCTCTGCATCGAAGCACTGATGTTGTATCCATTGCAAGCAGTAATCCAAATAAAAGTTTATCTTTTTGCCCCGGAGGACCCGGAAATATGTGAATTGTCCTCACTTACATGCTGAACGACGACAAAGGTTGGGCAAAAAATGCCTTCAGAAAAAGTTGTTTGAATCTTGAATGAATGGTGAATCTAGACTTCATCGTCTCCTTCTCCGTCCTTTCTTAACAGACTGTGCTGTACACTGACAGTGTAGAACACAGGAAGGGAAGGTGCACCACTGCAAGTGTGCCATTTGAAGAGAAGACAGTCCAGACAGACTTGTCACACCCCTCACAACACACTCCTCCACACGAGAGACCAAGGATTAAGGTGGTGTCATGAACACTAATCCCGTTTTAAATTAGTTCGGTCTCATATGGTTTCAAATTCACAACTGAAATGTAGCCAAAAGGATGCAACCAACGACCAACATGCATGTTTTTGCACCTGCAGTATATACATTATGAGCAGAGTGCATTGATTTGCAAGTTTAGCAGAGCAAACCTGTGTGATGCATATGGCTGTGTTAGGTGGCTAGGGTTGATCTCCTTGCTCATGTGAAGATTTGACGTTTTGCAACCTTAATACCCAATGTTCCCATAGAGATTAGCAGTGTGTGCTGAGCAGCACAGATAAAGAGATTACACAGCACATGGGGTAATCACTTCCACAGACACAGCATCTTCATACAGGTGTGTTGCTACTGTGACGAGTAGAGGAAGGAAGGCAGGTAGTCTCAGAAGATATCAAGACAGAATGAAGAGCACATTCAAATCTGCTTTTGGGTAGCTCACGTGTCCTTACAACAACATTTAGCTTAGTTATAACACCCAGGTGCGTATGGGTCTATGATTATTTAGACACAGTGTATCTATGGAAGAGCGTGTTCGGTCAAAAACCCAAAGATATTCCGGCCTCTATCCTATATATGAAAAATCAATACTGTAGATCCGCACATTTGGGAGGGTGGAAACATTTGCTGTGCTGCGCTTGCTGCTTAAGAAATGACTGGAATTATAAAGATAAATAGATAAGAATAGTAGATAATTAATTTTTTGCCTGCAGAATTGATTTCTGATTGATTTTTAAAGGAGTTACTGTTCTCAGTTCTGCAATTACCAAATTTAAGTGACCCTTATCAGAGAACATTGATTATGAAATGTATTAAAAACATACTAAAAAATACAGTATATACATCCAAGCAGACACAAACTGTTTGAAAAAGTGTATAGATATAAATGAATATCCCGCAACACATTAATTTTTTTTTACAATTTTAGGGTGCTGAGAAAAGAAGATCTTTACAAACATTAAATCTGATAAACATCAACAATAGAAAATCCCTGACCACAAATAACAGAAAGTAGAGAGTAAGACAAAAAAAACACTTTTAATTTAAATAAATAGTAAGCTGCTGAATTCCCTGAATTGGACTGGTCTCACAGTGATCTGAGTAAATCAGCTGTGTGTCCATGCCTTCCCCCCTCCCTCCCTCTCTTCCTCTGATTGGATTAAAGCCTTAGACAGAAATACGGCATGTGTTCAACTGTTTTCTAGGCACACCAGGCACGTGCAAGCATGGTGGTGAGGTATGACAGTGCCAAATAAAGTAAAACTAATGGTTCTGGACATTTTAACACACAGCATCATGCACCTTGCAGCTTGTTAGTCTCCAAACAAACTAAAACTTTCTCCTCTTCAGACGGTTGTCGTTGAGGCAGCTGACGCGCTGGATCTCTTCTAGCTCTTTGATTCTCTGACGCAGCATTACAATCTCTTTGTTCTTCTCCTCCTGGAAGAACTGCAGCTTCTGCAGAGGACACATGCACACTGTTAATCCACACACACACATACACACACTATATAGACCTTAATATAGACCGTATTACTATGCTGTGCCTTCTATTCATTGACTGCTTATCATATTTGTTCTAGGGCTAGAAATAATGATTAATTTCATGAAAGTTTATTATTTATGAAATCTTTATTTTGTGGATTATTTTAATGTCTAAAATGTCGGAAAATTCAGAAAATTTACATTTCAATTTCCCCAGATACCAAAGTTACATTTTCAAATTGCTTATCATTTCAACATGATATCAACGGAGAGATTTGAGAAGCTGGAACCAGAGGTTTCACATGTTTTGATGTATCTATTTGCTGCTAACAATTTTCCACATAACAGACATATCTGTGTTCATATAAAGTAGAAATTAGGGCCAGTGCAATTGCATAGATAATACCATATCAAAGAAGTGAGGGGATGCAAACAAGGCCTGGCAACTTCAAACTAGAACATGAAGGTGTGAGGTTTTTTTTTTTTTTTTAACCTTTACTTATACAGGTAAATCCCATTGAGACCGAAGACTCTTTTGCAAGGGAGACCTGTTTTCCCTTCCCACGTTCACACACACATTCATACACCGATAGCAGGCTAAATATCGACATTCACACGAGGCAAAGTGGGTGAAGTGTCTTGCCCAAGGACACAGGTGGCAGGGCAGGGATCGAACCTCCAACCCTTTGATCATCAGCCGAACCGCTCTACCAACTGAGCCACAGTCGCCCCAGTTGCTTTTAAGAGTAGTAGGGGAGAGTGGCCTAAGTTGTGCATTTTGGAAGTTGTTCCACCCCTTGTTTCTAGAAAACCTTGGAATAAATTGGAAATGTGACCACATATTTAAGAAGAGCCATCCATCTGACTCATCCTGTAAAGAAGGGAGACACAAGGAATAAGATATAAGCACATTTAAGCTCAAAAAACTGTGTTTTGCCTTTCAAAGTAAAATTTCCATGATCAAGGTTTTTTGATTATTGTGTCTGAACAATTATAGACAAGTTTGAAAACATTTGACACATGTTTTAGTGCTTTGGTATGCTACATTTTGAGTCTATACAGTTAGCACGATGTCAGCCCTAAACTGCTGCACCATGCTTATTATCCAAAATTCTGGGGATGGGGTGATTTGTGCCAAAGGGCCTGGGTGAGTTATAAGTAAGTAAGTAAGTAAAATGTATTTATAAAAGCACATTTATGACAGTTTGCACTGTCCAAAGTGCTGTACATAGTGCATTCAGTAGGTAAACAATTAAGGTAAAATAACAATAACCAAAATAAAAGACGTAAAGCCCATACATTCACATAAACACAGATAGTAGTGCAGAGGTAAGATAGTTAATGGGGAGGAAACACCAGGGTGTGCATATGGGTTTTGAGCCTTGATTTAAAGGCAGAAATGTAGGGGAATCACATTTGTCAGGTGGCAGTTGGTTCCACAAGCACGGAGCAACTAGTGCAAAGTACATTTCTGAGAGTTGTGCCAGTGGCATGGCTGTATACGCTGGTCACCAAAAGAAAGTGATTGTCTACAGTAGCTCAGAAGAGAGTGACATCTCAATTCCACTTAACGACACCACTGATGAGAGTTCAGATGGCCAGAAAGATGATGATGGAGACTTTGTCATTGTGAGCTTTGCAGGTAAAACCATTAGATCTGCTAGGCCTTGTTTAAGAAAATTGTCCTTCAATCTTTGTCAACTATTTACTTTAAATAAACCTTAAATAAGTAATTGTCTAATGGATTTGTCTTGCATTACAGTTTATGAGATATATAGCAATGGCACAATTCACCCCATGGTATTCTCTCCAACCGCACAACTTACACCACACCGGGGGCAAGATGTGCATCAAGACAACTTTTTTTCCGAAAGCTATATTTCTTCAACAGTTTATTCCAGATCCAAAGTTTTTATTGCCAGGGATGCACAACACCCTGAAATATATGTACATATTTGAGTTGGAGACTTTACTGTCAAGGCCTTACTTTAAAGTCACTTTGAGTGAAAAGTTGCACAACTTAGGCCACTCTCCCCTATAACTAAAAGAAAATAACAGAATAAACTCTGGCAAGTTTTGTGAGCACACTTTTCACACATATACTTAGGGCATATGTTGCTAACTAGCTACAGCTTGTGTCAGTAAAGTCGGCATGTTGGTTGTTTGAGTTGAATGAACATAAACAGCATGAACACCGCACACAGTTGTGAGAATAACATTGGGTGAAAACTAAAACAAAATAACAAAGCTGCTATGGCATTCTGGGAAGTAGCCTGTTGCTAATGTACTTAGAAGGTGGGGTCTAACGGAATGATCTATCCAGGTCAAAACTAATACAGTAGTTTGCTGTGCCCTCAGCTGAGGCTTACATGCCAAGGACACAAACTGACAAGTGTGTTTGTCACACGTCGACTACAGTGTCAGTTACACTCATGATTCTGTGCTCAGTCCTGCAATGACTGCTGCTACTTACACCATGAAACATCGTCCAAGATATTGAGCTGCAAATTAATTAGCACTTGAGTTTATGTGTGAATAATGTAAAAGCGAGGCTGTAACGGACACTGTGTGGGCTGCTTACCCTCTTGAAGACACTCTGTGGCAGAAGGCTGGAGCCGTGTTGTTGTTGCTGCTGCTGCTGGCTCCACTGAGCTGTGCTCTGAACTCTGGCTAACTTTGCACCAAACTGACAAAATAAACAGAGCAAAACGCCAACCAGCTATTAGAGAAGGTGAAATCGGCCACTAGAAACCAAAGCAGTTTTTAAGCATTGTGTTCTGAAATCATTTCTGAAAAATCAAAAGGAGAGAGGAAAAGGATTGGGAGACGCAGGAAGCAAGAATGGTCTTTTCTGCACCGAGCCTTGGAGGTTAATAAAGAGTTGGTCTTTGTTACAAATACTCAAAGGTTTGTGTGTATGATAATGTATTATCATATAAACTACTATACTGTAGTGTATTATGTTCCTCTGGGTCCCCCTCATCCCGTTTCCTGCGCTGTCATTGGCTGCACCCAGTCGCTGCTCTCATTACCAGTCACAACCCGGACTCAGACAGATCAAGAGATTTACGCACGCTAATTATCTGTTGGGCGTAAACAACGTATCGCCACATTAGTTGATCAAGCTCAGATTCCGTCTTTGAACAGTTCACACATACCAATCCAAACTTATGGCAGCACACACTGATTTGCCAATGATCTGGGGCTTATGTCTGCCTTTTCCAAAACCTGTCGGCGAATGGGAACATCTTGCATCCTGAATTAGGTGGAGCCCTGTGACCCTGCAGAACACCTGTCAGTGTCCCCAATTAGCTGGCAATATGGGAGCTTGTAGACAGGTTGTTTCAGTATATTCCTAAGTAGAACTGATTATTTTACAGGCTTTTAATTACAGGAAAAAATGTAAGTACTGTAAGTGTTTAGGTTGAACACAATGAGTCAGCAAAAATCAGTCCAGCAACACTTTTTAGAAGTTCTTGATTTACCTCCATCTGTAACTTGAGGAGCTCGCTTTGCCTCTCCCTCTCCTGCTCCTTCAGCCTCTTCTTCATCTCCTCCACGTCCAGATCCTTTTCCTCCAGAATATCTTTTACCTCAGCTTCTTTCACTTTCACTGTCAGGTAATTAATAAAAACAAACAAAAAAACAACACACACCATCCAAATACATGTCAATCTTTAGCATACTCGTTTGTTCTTTTGTCTTTGTCTTTTCCCGTTGTATCTGAGGCTGTGGTCTGATCACAAAACAAAACATTTCGGGAAGTATTGGTATCAAATCCAATGGAAAAAATTAAGTAGGAAATGTCACACTTTTGCCTACATGGCTAATTAAATTGTTACATGTGAACATCAGCTTATATCTGACCTGTGTCTTGAATTAAGTATGTTGCACTGCATGCTGGTTAATTTGTACATCTGTGGTATCAATATTGCCAGAAACATCTGATAACATCCACCCTGTCTAAGTGTATGGAGTGTTTTGTGAGGTCTTACCCTGATTGAAACCCTCCCTGTGGGCGTCCTCCACCTCTCTTCTGCTCTGCTGCCTCACAGCCTCTAGCTCCCTCTTGTGTCTCTCTCCCTCTGCTCTCAGCTCAGTGAGCAGCCGCCGGACCTCGGCCTCTCCATCCTGATGACACACACACACACACACAGGCTCACCACTGACACATGCTACAGTTGACTTTACTACTGGATTTAATACCTAGTCTTAAGAATTGGCACCGTTAAAACAAGCTTTAAAATATTGATAGGAATAGATAGAATCATCGTATCATTATAGTGTTGAGCTAAACTATAGCTTAGTAGCTGCTGTTACAGTCTATAAAAACAATGGAAATTGCATGAATAAAGTATTTTTTTCTTCAATCAGACAAAACTCATTTATATTATTAATGCTTTTTTGATTTTATCAACCTGGGAAGTTACACATCATGCCATTTGTCTTCAGAATTGAAGAATTACACATGGCACATAGACTGTATTTAAAAGATGTTGCCGTGCAGAATTACAGCACCAACCTATGCAATTATGAACAGAGGCTGACATAATGCTTTACATCTCTATCCACACATAGTAAAACTTGAGAAATAGCTCAAACAAATTGACCCTGTCACCTATAAATAAAAAGATATAGTTAATATATATTGTACTTCCCAAAACCTGAGCAGAGTGTGTGTCTGTCCTCAGTAGTGACTGCAGAGCTAAGAGCTAAATAATGGAAGGCAACCCACTGAATGTGTCAAAACATGTTATCAATTCAGAGCTTCTCTCATTTGGATTTTGCTTGACAGTAATAGGACAATGTTGAAAGAGTTACTAAGGAGTAAACAAAAAAACTGTAACTGTACGCCAACGGAAATGACGTCCGGATCAATAAATGTCTCTGAGCATAACTCACATATATAACTACATACAGAGAACAATACCTTATCCATGGACCAGGTATTGAAATGGAAACTTAAAATAAAAATTGTTTGTTCATTGCTGTATTTACTATAAAACAATTCTGTCAGTCCTGCCGCACGTCTTACCTCTGCTGTTTTCTCATTCTGCTGTTTCAGAGTGGCCATGTTGTTCTTCAGTCTCTCATTCTCCACTACAACAAGAACAGTTTCACAATGGTCATCTGATGACAGCTTCAAATCAACATTAAAAACAACACTATTTCTAAATCTGTCACTAGAAGAACATGCACTGTATTTCTTGTGGACTTTATTCTTAAACTCTTGTGGTAAACCTGTGTTAAAATTCCCTCAGGATTGACCCTGGGCATATTTCTTCATCCTCTGCCCTTGCCTGTTTTAAGCATCCAGGGACTTGATGATAATTATTTAAAAAATATGAAAAATAATTTGTCCAATTGGTTATTAGGTTTACCTCTGAGGTTGCACTGCTCCTGCAGAGTCTGCTGCAGTCTGTTCACTGTGACAAGAAGACTGTCTCTCTCTGCAATTGGTGGATCAATATAATTAGCACATTTTAAATGGATTGTTTAAAGGTGCCATACATACGTTTATTTACAGGTTCCAGTTTAAAACAACTCAAAAAGCGACATTAAGTGCATGTATCCACTAAAATGTATATTTTAATGTATGCTTAATCGTCTGTGGTATGAAATGTACCTTATATGATTGGAAACTGAAGGTACTATGCATATACAAATTACAAAGTACAGTAGAATCTGTTGTTTTGCAAAAAATAGTCCACTGTCTGGCAAAGTCTACATCTTCTCATTGTTGATATTACTTAGTCTAAACTGTATATTAATGTTGACCTGAAATGTTGAATTTAATACATTATAGAAATAATTAGAAATTGTATTCCCTATTTTATATAATCTGCCCAACCTTCAACAAATGTAGGATTTCCTGAACTGAAAAACACATACACCAAGTTTGCAGGAGTCATTTGTCAAAATCACCAGCAGAGGGAGACATACCATTAGTAACCAAATCCAACACCACACAAGGATCCTTATTCCTCGAAAACAACCACTGAAGTATATATAGGCCTATTTTTAACTCACCCTCAATCAAACTTTTCCCCTTGGTCTGATGGAATGTCATAAGTCTATTTGCATCCTCCAGCATGATTTCCAACACGTTGTTCCTGCCGTTCACCTCTGTAATTTTCTGTTAAATAAAAATAAAGGCAAGTGGACACACACTACACTTCTGACTCACAGTTTACTAGCAATACTCATATAGACTATGTCAATGGTGGATTTTACATTCAAAAGATATCAGGAAGTATTGTTCAAGTGTAGGATATGTCTTCTGGGAATGTTTATTTTTTATCTCTATATTATTATCTATTATTTGCATTCATGGGAATGTCCTAAATGACAATATTTTGGGGGGTAATTATTAGGGGGGATATGTCAGTAGTCTAATTAACAGAAAACAAAACGACTAAATTTTACTCATTTGGGTGGTCTCTCAATTACTTCTTTCCAGAGATGTATGTGAAAAACCGTTTCTCTAACTGACTTCAGTTTTGCTTCAACTGTAACAAAAACTGAATAACAAACACATCTAATGGCGCGACCATGATAAGCCATGAGTGAGTTAACTATCAACCTTACCTGTTCTAGTTGAACAAACTCTTCCATAAACTTGTCAAGATTTACACAGTTTAATTTAATCATTTTAGAAGTCCAAGAACGAGCAAACTCAGTGTTAAATCACTGCTTCAGTTTTCTTGACGTTTTTACGTTGTTAATTTACGTTTAAGTAACGTTTAGCTTCATAAACAAAAGTCTTCTTTAGCTGCTAGCTTGGAAATTAACGCTGTAAGCTAGCTCACCCGACCCAGCACGAGCTCCTAAACGGCTGTATGTGCTCATGCCCTACAGTGCCTACAGCACGCGCACACATAGGCCTACATTGATTTATGTAGCCTAAATAGCAGATGTTGAAAATGCCTGGTTTTATTGAGGCTTCTTTATTATTGGCAAGCCTATTGAGTAGCCTATGTTATACAAGTATGATGTTTAGATATCGATCTCCTTTTGTTTTAGCCTAATCAACATGTTGAGCAAACCGACTGTCAATATTGCAGTCACTTTCAGGAGTCAGGACCTTTATTTTCAAATTACCCAAAAAAAAATGAAATGCAGTCATCATCACTATCTATATTAATAGCATGACAGACAAAGGCAAAAGTATGAAAGTTTTTATTTGTAAAAGCAACACTTTTGAACGGTTAAAAATCAATGACTGTACAAATGCAACACCTATTACCACATCCTCCTAAAGAATATGCATTTTTTTAAATGCACTGTTAAAATACCACACTTTAGTTTGTGCACTTGAAAATAAAAAGAAACACTGAACGTAAGACTGATGATTCATTCCAGCTCTAAAAACATTTCACAGTTATGCTCCAATTGATCCTTTTGGATTCAGCTAATGCTTTATTTGACTTTTTGGGTCACATGCTGAATCACAATGCTGAGTATTAAAAAAAGCAATGTGTTACTCAGGCAGTGTGTGGGATACATTGATCTTATAGCCTGAAAAGGAATGAAAACATAATGAGAAGCATACAGATGTTGGATTCATAAAAATAGGGCACATGATCCATTTAAGTTCACAGATAGGGGAAACAAATGACACATGACCTGATTCATCGAAAAGAAAGCTTATGATACGCGTCCAAAATTAACATGAAAAAAGCATAAGACAGTGCATTTAAAGCTGCATTATCAACATTTGTGTAACCCTTCATGAAAAGTCTACCTGTAATGTGAAAGGTACTAGTGACAAACCCACCAACTCTGCATAGCTTTTTAGCGTATTTCAGCTCATAGTAGCGAACGGCAGCCAAAATAAGTGACAAGCTGGTGAAGAAAGTGCTGCATTTAGCAGCTATAGAGGCAGTTATTTTTTAAGGTGCTTATGGAGGTCATGGATGTTCAAGGAATTTAACGGAAACACAAAACCAAATGAGTGATAAGAGTTTCTCCTTGGCATCCTTTTGCCAAATAAGTTGTCTAATTATCGCACTAGGGCTGTGTTTCTTAGCACACTCGGGTGGCCCTTCTCTCCTTCGGACCAGGTGGACTTCACAGCCCCTGTCAGATGAAGCTGTGCGGAGGCCAGTGGAGGTAGAGGTGGTGGCAGGAGAGGCACATCATACCCCCACCCAAACTATTTTTAAAAGAGCTGACATTGAACTCTCACACGTGGGATCCTCTCAATGGTTCAATCTCCAAGAATGTTCCCATAGCTTATCTCTGCCTTGATGGAAGTTTTGCGCTGGTCGCCCCTCCGCTAAACTACGGTGTGATGCTTCCTAAAAGGTCAGGGGTCAGGTAGCCACACGGTGTGGGCATGGTCTTAAGGTTAATCAGCTGGGGCATGGGTGCCGAGTTGGGCGTCAGCAAGAGGCTGTTCTGCCTGTCAACACCCTCTACCACAGTGTAGACTGGAGCAGGGGTAAGCTTAGGGGACCAAGGACTGGAATCTGTTTCCTGGTAAGGGGACGGCGTGGCGGTGCAGGGTTCACTAGTGTCTACCGAGGACAATCTCTGGCTCATTCTCCCCGCGTTGAGCTCCGACGTGTAGCCTCCGTGCTCCACCGAATCCACCACCATGAGCTGAAACTCTTGCTTCTCTTTCTCCTTCTCCTTCTCAGCCTTGATGTCTTTCTCTGTGGCCTTGCGAGTGATTTTCTCCAGCTCTTGTTGATGTTCTTCCGGTGACAGCAGCACATTGCCGGACGACCACACCTCGCTCACCTGGGTGTACAACGCGTCCTTTCCCGGCCCTACAAAGGGAGGTTCCCTCTCGGCGATGGGGCTGTGGACCGGGGAGCTTGGCTCAGAGGCTGTTGTTGGGCAATAGGTGGGCTCCTTGCTGAAACCCTCGGTGGGGATGAGAGGGTGGAAAGGGGAAGCTTCCATGTCACTGGGGAGGTCCGGGTCACAGCAGCTGGCCCGACCCGAGTCGTCGTCCCTGAAGCCCATGGTGATGGGGGTGCAGGTGGAAGAACGGGAGCGCCGCATCAGACAGTCCGTGTCCAGGTCTGTCAGCCGGTCACTCTGCTCCTCCATGTCCAGGTCGATGAACTCCACCCAGGGGTCGTTGTTGTACAGCTCTGGCCTCAGGTCAGGCGGGGCGCCCAGGATAGATGTCAGCTCCCTCAGCTTCCCCTCCTGTTTTAAAAATAAAGAACATTAAGAGTTGTTAAGTAAGGTCAGGTGCTTCCTGTAATAATTTCAGCATACTACAACTTGGGTCTTGTTTTTGTAGTTTTGGCCATAATTTCCATCAGTTATATAACATGGAGTTATTCGCTGACAATAGGGAAGTGGTGATGTCGCTCAAAGGAGGGTGTGTAAGTTTTTGAGTAATATAGTTATAATAAGAAACCCAAGGAAGCTTAATCGGCAAGTTACATGGATTTGTGTTTTGCTTTAATGGAAATATTTCATGCTTTACTTTTGTATTTGTAATCAGGATTGTCCAATAATCAGTCCAATACAGTTTACATGCCTTTACTTGATCTATGATCCACATTTCTACTCTGAAATCAAAACATACTTTTACAGTACATACATATTAATATATAACATGTTGAAGAATACCTTGAGTAGTTCAGGATCAATTCCTCTTATTTTAGGTCCAGGTACAGGAGGCAAAAGAATGAGCATCAACCTTAGGGAAGAAAAAAATGCAAAACACATAAATGAATGAATGTCCCCAGATAACAGGGACACTGAGCCAAATGTTCAAGGTCAAGCAGCCCACACACACACACACACACACACACACACACACAGGGTGCTGTTTACTGAGCAGCATACTGCACTTGTTTTCATTTCTCTACAATTTTCAAAACAGAAATCATGTTGGGTGTGAAATACTTACTTTTCCTGCTGCGATATGATGACTAACATCAGGATGGCGACTAAACACAAGGCACCAAAGATGAACAAGGCCATCACTGGGAATCTAGACACTGGGAAGAGAAAAGCATCCACATAAGCTTTTTACATATATCTGTTTTTACCTCATGCTATCTAGTTCTCTGAATATTTGAATTTGAGTTAAATATTCAATATTATTTTTATGTATTTTTATTTTAAGGTAACGAAATTTCGTTTAATATGTGCACTGGTGCCTTTTTTTAGAATGACAATAAAACAAGTCTAAGTCTAATATACAACCATGGGTAAGGTTAGATAAAATCATCCAAATAAAGAAATAAATACATTTAAAATAACCATGTTTAGGTTAAATGCTGACAAATGTAGACAAGCATGTATGTAAATTGAGAGAACATGGTAAATGGCAAAACATCAGCATGTTAGAGTATTTTTGCCTTTTTATACAGTGATACAGCGAGGCTACTAATGCTCAGTGAAAGGAGGGCAAGCTCTCAGGTGAACCGCAAGCAGGAATTTCAGGTTTGTTTAGGATAAGGACAATCAGCTGCAGCAGCCTATCCAGGTTGTTATCTTTGCAGTTTACCTTTGGATGGGAAGTGGACAAACACAGAATCACTGAATTCTCCAAACTCCTTCCCACCGGCAGCTTTGCAGCGTACCCGGACCTCGTGGTTGGCGTTAGTTTGAAGCCCAAAGAGGGAGCGGCGTGTGCTTTTCACAGGCTCGAACTGCGGTGAAGAAAATTAAGTTCAAAAACCTGAAGCAGAGCAGCACCATCACACTGTCTTATAAGGTATCCTTTGTCATTAAAAGGTGGAGTCAGTGATTCTGGAGATTGATTTTGTCCAAAATGTTTGTGTCAAAATCAGTGTATATCTCCTCACGATCCGCTAACTGTCTGTGTGTGCATTGAAAAACATTGTGTAAATACACAGCATATGCTCTATAAACGGGCATTTTGCTAGCTACGCTGGGCCCCCTTTGCTTAAATGTCATTTGTTTACATACCAGTTTACAGAGCCTAGGCTGTGTATTTACACACAAAAAAATATCAGCACACACACAGTATGGGATGAAGAATATACGTTATTGTCATTGCACAGGAAGTACAACAGAATTTGCTGAGCGGTGCCTGAAAACCAAACACATTCATAAAAATCAATAAAGGATTCACTGATTTTGAAAAAAAGTTACTTTGACAACATACGTTGACAAAATCTATAGGTGTGTGAATGGTAACGTGTAAATGGAAACAGGTCTCCCTTGAAAAAGAGTCTCCGGTCTCAATGGGATTTACAGAAAAAAAGAAAAAAAACTGACCACGTACCACATGCCACAGGTCGGAGCTGACGTCGCGGTGCTGCACCTCATACTGCAGACTCATCCAGCCCATCTCTATGTCTGCAGACTGAGGCGGCTCCCAGCTCAGCATGATGTCATAGTAATGGCCGGTCAAACTCGTATTCAGCAAGGTCCAGTTCAAGTCGTACGGAGGATCCGGTTGAACTGCATAACATACAATAATAATAACATCTTATAAGGGCTGTCAAAATTATCACGTTAACGCAGAGTGATTAATTTCTGGAATTAACGCGTTAATTTTTTTATCGCAATTAACGCATGTGCAGAATGATCCGCCCCGTGCATCCCACCGGCTCTGTACTACAGTCACTCTAAGTTGTGGCTGACCCAGGATCAGTAGCTGCGCGCAGCCAAACATAACAGCACGCTAGCCCATGCTGTGTTTTAAACTGCTAACGGTCACGTCTGTGTCGGGGGCATAGATAGTTTATAAAATCAACTGCCGCGGGTGACAGTTGATGTCGGGAGCAACAGGAGGAGAAACATTGTCCGCTCTATTCAGAGAGCGCGAGGACACAAACGTCTGCAGTTTTCAGAGGTGTGTGTGAGTAGACAACATAACGTCGGCTTCCTGGTACAAATGAACAGTCCCCTAGGACGTGTTCGCGCGTACAAACGTACGTACACACACAAACACACACACACACACACACACACACACACACACACACACACACACACACACACACACCGCGGACTGTAATCAAGTTGTATTCAAGAATGCACAACCTATAGATTCACAAAATAAATGCCATTATATAGCCTATATTTGCCCAAAGACATAGTAAAGAGACAGACCAATTGAATTATGGTGTGGTAGGTATATATTTTAGTTTGATTTAAATTTATTTTCAGTATTAAAACCATCATTTGGATTTTTAATTAATAACAATACTAATTTTAAATGTACATCCACCTTCTGTCCTTTATCTTTCCGTTCATACAACAATATACAGAGAAAATTTGAATTTTTCAAGCATATTTCAAATGGTAAAATTAATCGTGATTAATCCACAAAATCCTGTGATTAATCTGATTAAAAATTTTAATCGTTTGACAGCCCTACTTATAACATAAGTCTGTTTTATCTTCCAATCTTTCTGGAAAAAGAAAATATGAAAATGACAATTCAGTTCCAAAAGCTCATTTGTCCGCTGCCTTCAGTCTTTAATATGTGGTAATTGGGGTCATGTTAATTGGAGTGGTCAATTAATTAGGTTGAAACACACCAAACTAACCCTTGTAATAAGATCACTTCCCTTGACTGCCTTTTTACACTATAAATGCACACATGTTGACACCAGCACATCCATACGGGATGCTAAACATGTCATTCCACAACCATGTGCATTGATCTGCTTTCTAGAGCCTCCACTGCTGAAGATACAGTGTGTAATACAGGAGTATTTTGAAGTCATCCAGTGGAGAAACTTCTAGATTGAAACGCTCCGTGTCTGTCTACCCCTCCCGTTCTGGGTATTGTGATGGTCATTAATTGTAAAAATAACAGTGGCTAATGGAAAAAACTGCACGTGGCTATATACGTGTTGTTTTATCCCCTTTTCATCTAAACTCATGACAGCGAGAGAGATTGAACTCACCAATGTCATTGACAAGGAAGATGTTCTCATCGTAGAGGACATCTTGATCCCTGGAGCGCAGCTGGACACTGTAGTACGTCCAGATGGATGTGTGGTTCTCATTGAAGAAGCACTCGTTGGGTGTGTCGGTGCTGTATTGAGGACACTCGCTCCACTCTTTAGAGGCTTGGGTGTGTCTACAGGGGGGGGGGGGGAGACAACAAGATGTATACTGGTTTACTGACTGTACTAGTGTTTTAGTTATTCCAAGACCACAGCAGCAGTGGGGCCTAAAATGTAATTTATGCCCTGAAGGTGACAGGGTCGTTCAATTTAATAGAATTCATCCTCCGGGCAGCGCGGATGTGCTCAATAAATTCCACGGCAATTGGCCAATTAGATTGTGAGATATCTTGTGAATAAATGCTGACACTGTAGCCTGAGGGCAGGGACGTTTTATGGAGGAGGGCTGCAGCAGCGATTAGATTAAATACTGATTCAGAAAGTCCTGATTCCATTGAATTGAATTCCATTCAGTTTGATTCCTGGTGACTGAACAGTTGCATCAGATGAAACGTAATATATTTCAAAATGTGAAATCTCAGAATTGATAGGAAGAATTAAAACTGTAGCTTTTATTCCACAATTAAGCAACACTGCTTTACACAACACATATACCTTACCCTGTTTTCTGGACCAATTCATTTGGGATCTTTGATTTGGGATTATTTACAGATTTTTTTATTAATTGTTCGGATTTGCTTAGAAAATATAGCACAATGCCAGTGCTAGACTTATACTTTGTACCAGCAACTTGAAGATCTCGTGGCCTTTTGGATGTGCATTTATAAATGCAATTACCCAGGTTGTTAAATATCAGCTATTCGATTAAGGATTAAAAAATACTAAGCCCTCAGATATACTTTTAAAGGGAGGTGTTTCACAACTTTGTGTCAGGCTGAGCCCAACCTTTGCCTTGTCAACAGAGAGAGAGAGAGCAGGTGCGCCAAATTCCAAAAAAGCTTTATAGACCCAACAATGTCAACAGTGGAGTTATAAGAGAGGCGAACCTGCTTGACTTTGATCCGATCAACAGTTCAGTAGGTGAACAGGGTTTTTTGAGGTCTACGTATATCCTGCATTCCTGCATTTGTTTTTCTTTAGGTTTATATCCTACCTTCTTGCATTTTTTTACAACCCCTTTCCTTATCAGACTGGCAAGTTAAATTCACCAGATGTGTTCTCTCTTTATTTCCTCCTAAGATTCTACTTTCCTTTCCTTTTTTAAGATAATTTTAGGGAATTTTTGCTTTATTAGACAGCTTTGGAGAGCCCAAGACCACTACATTACGAGTGCACATGTAAATGTTTTTATTAGTTTGTATAGTGTTTTAAAAACACTTATTCTCTTGATAATGACAAGGTATTTCCTCTCACTTGTTAAGGTAGAATAAGCGGAGGCCTCCCGGCTCCGACGAGTCACTCTGGGAGGTGCCGACATTCCATCTGCAGCGGAAAGTCTCCATGTTGGCAGAGACACAGCCAATGAGGTGTGGGTGTCTCTGGGGGAGGACTGTGGGGAGAAGCACACACAGAGAGAGAGAGAGAGAGAGAGAGAGAGAGAGAGAGAGAGAGAGAGAGAGAGAGAGAGAGAGAGAGAGAGAGAATAATATTATATGTTTGCTTGTATATGTTGAAACTGTTATGACTCATCGTTGCCTTGGTCTGTGTCTCTGTGCTGCACTTCAGGAACAGGATAATAACTTGTAACCAAACTCCTATGAGCAGCCAGCCCACAGGCACAGGGCAAATTTCATGCTTTTTTTCCTGGAAGTCATTTTCTTTGCTCTTCAAACTGCAGCCGCCTCAGCTGGAGAGAGTTCAGTCTCGGGCGGCTGACATCGTGGAATAAGTTATTTGCGCTCTCTCTCTCTCTCTCGCTCACTCTTTTTCACTCTCTCTCTCTCTCTGTACTGCGAAATGTCCTTGCACATAAAGTACGACTTGGATCCGGTTGTACTGTCTGCATGAACTCAAACCATGTGTGCACAGAGAATGCTGCCGTAGTTCTTTTGCAGCAGACCAAAGCTGTGTCCCAATTCCAAACTGAATGTAGTGTTCATGCTAAAGGCGACAACAACATATATAATATGGTCTGTATGCATAATAAAAAAGATTCCATTTTTAAAGTTGTCTTATGGAGAGATCTAGGGAAAAACAAAAGAAGTAGCAGGTCTTTGGGAAACCATTTTAATTGTATTTGTAGAAGAAGAAATATAGATCTTATCAGACCTCCAGTTTAGGCTGAAGGTAGAAAATACATAAGCTGCTTCTAACCCTTCATAAATGTTCAAAAATGTTCTGTTTTCCTATGCATGTAACCAGAATAACATGATTTTGTTTTCCAAGTTGAATACATGTTGTCCCAATGAGAACGGCAGATACTGCATTAGCTTATCACAGTAGTAATGTCTTGCAGATATCTAACTACACTGCACCAAAAAAAGTCACACTCAAATACCTTGTTGGACCATCTTTAGCTTTGATTACGGCACATATTCGCCGTAATACATTTTGATAAGCTTTATTTGGCACATAAGGTTGTTTAGAACCTAGACCTGACCAACCCCAGATCATACTGTACACTGCCACACAGGCTTGTACAGTAGGCACTAGGCATGATGGGAGCATCACTTTATCCACCTCACTTCTTACCCTGATGCACCTATCACTCTGGAACAGGGTCGATCTGGTCTCATCAGACCACACAACCTTTTACCATTGCTCCAGAGTCCAATCTGTATGCTCCCTGGCAAACCATTTTATCCTGATAGGCCCACTGATAAGTGGTTTTCTTAAGGCGACATATCTGCATAGTCCAAATCGCTTATGTTGTCTTTGCATTGTGCGTATGGAAATGCTCTTACTTTCACTATTAAACAAAGCCGGGAATTCTACGACGATATTTTCTCCCATCAGGATCATTAAAGATTTTTTTCCGACCACATTTCTTCCTCAAAGATGACTATCCAGGTTTTAATATTGTGGTGGAAAGTTCTTAAAGAGGTTTAAATAGTTTCATTTTCTCCTGATTAGTTTTTTTGTTTTATGCAGGCCAATCATTCACCCCTCTGAAACAGTTACGTCTTTTCCAAGACCACAGCACGTGTCTTCTGACATGGTTGTTTAAGAAATAAGAAGCTATTGACTGCATCAGTTAGGGTTAAATAACTTGTTGCCAACTGAAACATATTAATCACTGCTGTTTTTGACCAATGGAGGGCTCTTGCCTCTTTTCTTATTACAATCCAGGTGGCGACTTCTTCTTTGGCCAGGCAGTGTACTATGAAAGAGCAGTTGTCACATGTCTGATCGGTACATATCTTGGTCACATTTCCGACACATTATTTATAAGTTTCAAGTTTCAATTTGGATGTACTGCCACCAACTTCTTGAATCTGTTTTGTCATAAATGTTATAAAGTTTGCTTTGTAGTAGTCAAGTAATCCATGAACATGTGTTTGTTTAATGTGGGTAAACTGGCCCTTTAAACAAAGAGCTGAGGGAGTTTTTTGTTATATAGAATAAACAGGCACCACTGATTGTATTACCAGGAAGCATTGTGATCAATGGTTCTTGGGAAAAGGGGAGCGACACACAGGCACGTGTCGGCTGGGTGACGAGGCGTGTGGGGACAAGACGGCTCATTGGGGCGCGCTCTGGAGTGCTTGATGAATACCTCCGGGCCAGGGCCTGCTCACGGTGTTTTTCGGGGAAAGAGGAGTTACGAGTTAAAAATAAACCTGTTTACCAGATCCTCCTCAGAACTGTGCTTAGCTCAGGATTAGGAGAAAAATCAATTTGACACTCAGCTATGCCGGGCATTTTTCGTGGCTCAATTATCAAGAGCACTCAACAAAAATATAAATGCAACACTTTTGTTTTTGCTCCCATTTTTCATGAGATGGACTTAAAGATCTAAAATTCATTCCAGATACACAATATTACCATTTCTCTCAAACATTGTTCACAAATCTGTCTAAATGTGTGATAGTGAGCACTTCTGCTTTGCTGAGATAATCCATCCCACCTCACAGGTGTCCCACATCAAGATGCTGATCTGACATCATGATTAGTGCACAGGTGTGCCTTAGACTGTCCACAATAAAAGGCCACTCTGAAATGTGCATTTTTTTGCTTTATTGGGGGTCTGGGGACTCAGTATCAGTATCTGGTGTGACCACCATTTGCCTCATGCAGTGCAACACATCTTCTTCGCATAGAGTTTATCAGATTGTCAATTGTGGCCTGTGGAATGTTGGTCCACTCCTCTTCAATGGCTGTGCGAAGTTGCTGGATATTAGTGGGAAGTGGTGCACGCTGTCATATACGCTGGTCAAGCACATCCCAAACATGCTCAATGGGTGACATGTCCGGTGAGTATGCTGGCCATGCAAGAATTGGGACATTTTCAGCTTCCAAGAATTGTGTACAGATCCTTGCAACATGGGGCCGTGCATTATCTTGCTGAAACGTGAGGTGATGTTCATGGATGTATGGCACAACAATGGGCCTCAGGATCTCATCACGGTATCTCTGTGCATTCAAAATGCCATCAATAAAATGCACCTGTGTTCTTCGTCCATAACAGATGCCTGCCCATACCATAACCCCACCACCACCATGGGCCACTCGATCCACAACATTGACATCAGCAAAGCGCTCACCCACACAACGCCACACACGCTGTGTGCTGTCTGCCCTGAACAATGTAAACCGAGATTAATCCGTGAAGAGAACACCTCTCCAGCGTGCCAGACGCCATCGAATGTGAACATTTGCCCACTCAAGTCTGTTACGGCGACGAGCTGGAGTCAGGTCAAGACCCCGATGAGGACGACGAGCATGCAGTTGAGCTTCCCTGAGACGGTTTCTGACAGTTTGTGCAGAAATTGTTTGGTTATGAAAACCAATTGTTTCAGCAGCTGTCTCAGTGGCTGGTCTCAGACGATCTTGGAGGTGAACCTGCTGGATGTGGAGGTCCTGGGCTGGTGTGGTTACACGTGGTCTGCGGTTGTGAGGCCGGTTGGATGTACTGCCATATTCTCTGAAACGGCTTTGGAGACGGCTTATGGTGGAGAAATGAACATTCAATGCACAAGCAACAGATCTGATTGACATTCCTGCTGTCAGCATGCCAATTGCACGCTCCCTCAATGCTTGTGGCATCTGTGGCATTTTGCTGTGAGACAAAACTGCACATTTCAGGGTGGCCTTTTATTGTGGACAGTCTAAGGTACACCTGTGCACTAATCATGATGTCAGATCAGCATCTTGATGTGGCACACCTGTGAGGTGGGATGGATTATCTCAGCAAAGCAGAAGTGCTCACTATCACACATTTAGACAGATTTGTGAACAATGTTTGAGAGAAATGGTAATATTGTGTATCTGGAATGAATTTTAGATCTTTAAGTCCATCTCATGAAAAATGGGAGCAAAAACAAAAGTGTTGCATTTATATTTTTGTTGAGTGTATGAGGACATGTGGGAGGTGCAGATTGACTCCAGCAGTGTGTTGCTTGCTTCTGTGCTTAGTACAATCCGAGGAAGAGTGTGGCGATATGAGTAGTGTGAAGTGCAATGATTGAAACCATCTCACAGTCCATTGTATACCTCTCATACCGTTTATACCAAAGTAGCTATCCCTTAAATATCTTTGGTTGGATTAGAGTGCTACTCTACTCTACTCTATGGGCTTAATTGCAACATCTGATAGACAAGATTGTTGCAGTAAAATGATGAAATAGCCCGAGCATGGAGAATAGATTCTTGACCTTGGAGAGAAGAATAGAAAAAGAATTTCATCACAACTGTTTTTTTCTTGATTTACAGATGTACTGTGTTCATTTACAGCATGGCATACAGAGGTTAGTGGGCATAGAAAGAACAGGGGTTCACATACTGATTTAGTCTAGGCAGGAAAAACACTTTTGTTGATGAATGTGGGTTCCCAGTCAGTGTTAATATTATATGGAATACACCATTTCCCAAACCAACATTTTTTCTAGCCTGGTGAGACCTTGATCTCAAAAGCTTCACATTCTTGCCTTGCTTCTACCTCCGTGGGGAGGAGCCAATCACGACCTGGGTTCTGTACAAATGTTCATCCCTTAGTGGGAGAGGCAGCTTCTGATTGGTTCGTGTAGTCATCTATCTAGCTATATCTTTGGAGCTAATTTGTTGATCCATGTTGATGTCAACTACTACAAGAACCAATCGGGGGCTGCCTTCCACTAACGGACGAGTGGTGTGGGCCCAGTCTGACTAGAGGCTAGATGACAACTACATGAAACCAATCAGGGCAAGACAATATTACTGATTTCACGATACTGAATTGGATGGTTACTCTGTCCATGCTACTTTTGGTCACAGTCAGCAACAGTGAAATCACAACTTATCACACACATATGGGCAGGTAGTGCATCGTGATTAGATATTGACTGATTTTGACAAAAAGTGATTTTGAAAACAAGCATTCTCCAAAATTGCCAACCCCCCCTTTAAGGGACCAAAAAAGAAAACAAACTGTGTTCCTCCATGATGTTTTAGTCTGACATGGTTTAACACGCATATTGTTAGCAGTAGCACTGTGTACCACACCAGGACCTCATTGGGAGAGAGCAGTGTTAAAATAAATATATCAAATTGTATGGATAGGCCTTGTTTTTCTGCCTGTGTGCGTGTCAGTGTAAGTGCTGCTTTGTTTGCTCAACCAGCTGCCACAGAGTTCACTCCTGGTGTAAGTAAACATGCTGAGTGGTAGGCGCAGAGCATTCTCTGAACACAATCATTAGAGCCACAAAAAAAAGGGAAAAAAATAATTGACAATTTCTCCAAGACGGTAATATCAGTGTACACCCTATCTCCATTAAGGCTCACTCTTTCTGAGGCAAGTTGCTGCACGCCTACGCAGTAAACATGTTTACAGAAGGATTTTGTTCTCAGAAGGCTGGCAACACAATCTATTTCAGGGCGAAACAAAACATCCGTGCCCAATGTGTTTTGATAAGCCCAAACACATTTCCGTTTAGCGGGAAATAGCAGCTTGCATTAATTTAAAAGGACTACTTGTACCTTCAACAGATCCCATAGATTATCAGGGAGAACACAATTTTCTATCTTAAATTATTTCAAAGCAGCCTTTTTAGGATAATTATTGTGTGTTTTTTTCTTTGACAGCTTATATTAACATCCGAACCAAATCCTAACCAGGACATTGGCGAGAAGCATTCATTACTGTCTTTCCTGTGAGCACACAAAGAGAATGGTTATTTACAGAGTCTTGTGTTCAGACTTCAATCAGTGCAATCTCAGGGGGAAATGCCTCTGGGTTTAGAACAGACATTTCCTTCCTTGGTTCAGAGCCTCAATGCCCACATCAGTGCTTATTGAACATAATGTGCCTATATGTGCCTATATACAGTATATGGCCTTCCAGAAACAAAACCACATACAGAACCAATGTCCTTGAGTGATGAGTGACATAAACAGGTTAGCTCAGGTTGCGAGGAGGAAAAAACACTCCCCCCCACCCCACCCTCTAGAGTTGCCTTTTGGATTCCTAAGTACCTCCATACGACTGGCGCTCCAATAGAGTTTAGGAAGTGAGAGGAGTTATTTTGGTGGCGACCGGTGTTCTCATGTGAAAAGTCCCAGTCATGTTCTCACAGAAACGAGTAAACACTCTTGATGAAAAGTCAACGCCCTAAGTACATGAAAAAGTAAGACAAGGGGTGCACTTAACCAAAGTTCATATTTCACACACATACTGCTGTCTGAAACCACTGTCAAATTTGAGTGTGCTTTTCTTTGAGTACTTTTTGAAAGGATAAAACTATTATTTTAGCCTAGTTTCCACTGAGCAGTACAGTTCGGTTTGGTACTGTATGTACAGAACGCTAACCCTAGGTATGGCTTGCTGTTGCACTGCCGACAGCACCCTAATGGATAGCAGCTGCATAACTATCGTGACATCATAGCATCGGGACACAGTGTAGCTGTGTAGATTCTTCACTCTTGCGGGTAATATTAGACACAGCGATGCATCTCTCGCATGAAAATGACGATTCTGTTGACGTACTGAACCTCAACCCCGTTGGGACTAGCCTTCTTGGTACCCGAACGAAGGGTTGACCAAAATAGGTATGGTACGACATTTTGGTACACTTCCCAACTTTTGACAGAGGGAGCAAATCATTCTTACAGGAATTTCATTTCAGAACAGTCACCATAATATTTGTAAAAATAGGCAGGGCAGGGCAGCTGACGTCGCTAGTAAGCACAAGGTAATCACCCACCAAAGTTTGCATATTATTTAAACGTTTGTGTCTGCTAACTTCTTTTAACTTGTATCTCCATGATAAGTGCCAGTCTGGTTGAATAAGGGAAATCCAAAACAAGTTAGAATCGTTCTTAGATTACATGTAGCGGTTTGTCCTTCTGGGCAAGCAGCCATTCACCACACAGACACCAGAGTGATTCGGATGACACGTTCATTAAACATCCAGCTGAAGAAAGAAGATTATGAAACCTGCAGGCTATCAGAAGTTGGCAAACTTGCAACCAACTTTAAAAAAAAATCCCATTGATTTTGATTGGGCTGCAGGTTTTTATAGCTCTCACTCCCATATTATGCTTCGGGGGTGGGGGGGGCATGCCTGTCAGAACACAGCAGCATTATTCAACCCCACATAAAGAATAATGAGCAGAGTAGCGTGGAACATCCGTCCACAACTCTTCTGACAGCGTTATGTAACAAGACAGAGCACAGGATGTCCGTACGTGACGTTAATGGTCAGTGAAGACCTAATATATATCCATGGAATACTCAGCCTTTCCACTGCCATTGAGAGGCTGTTTGGTAGAAAGGAGGAGAGGGAGTAGGGGGGTGCTTGATACGCTAAACAGCTTCCTATTGTTCAGCTGTGGAGTACGCTCTGCACTCTAGAATTCCTGGGAAGCCTCTTCACTAGAAATGTGCTGGGACGTTCCCCTTGTTGTGCAACACTTCTCATATGCATGTGAAGGGCCAGAGCAGTGCAGTAACTATGTTTCTTATTCTCTAGGCTATATTAATCTGGGCCAAACCAAATAAATCGGTAATAAAAAAAAAAATCAGTGCAACAGAACAAGACATTCAAATGCCAAATAAAGCATCATCAATGCCAAGCATAAAGGCAGCAAACACCATTAGACTATATGCAAATGAATGTTGTACAATGAACGTAATTTCAAACCTGTCTCTTGTCTTAAGATTCATATGCTTTTATGCTATCCAAGTATACTGAAGGCTATTGTTAACTAATGAATTGCTCAAACAATAAAAACACCTACTTTGCTCAGCAGGCGATGGTTCCAGTGCTGAAGCAGTGAAGATGTGGAGCATGGAGAACAGTATGGTGAAAGCGGCAGCCATGGTGCAGAGCTGTGGAGGAAACATGTGGCCAGTGGGTTAGTTTCTCTGTGCAGTTCACCCCGACACAGCCACACAGCAAACCCAGGCCCAGCCCACTCCCACCATTAGACGGGGGACACTATCACCACTCCCTAACTTTCTTTTTCTACACGAAGAGAGGTTGGGTCCACTCATGATCAAATTGTACAGTCATAGCATTGTATAGTGATTTAGATATAAGCATTCATCCAATGACTTCATAATAATTGACTTCTATAGATTCTATACATGGATTAACTCTGTTCCCACTTCCCACACATTTGAACTCTTTAGGACACTAACCATGATGGACCTTTTATCCTTCTTAAGCCATTATCATTATAGTCTTTTAGGGTTTGATGAATGTAGGTTTTGTTTTTATACATGTGACGTCACACCATTGGTTGCTTGAAAATGATTAATTTATCTAAATCATTAGACTGTATGACACTTTAACTGATATCAGTACTGAACTGAAACTTGTTGCTATGTCAATTAATTGCATTAGACAGTTTTACTTGCTTTCGCTAAATGTGTGCATTTCAACTAGCGGTACTTGTAGCAGCTTCACAACTGTACTTGTTATACCAAGGGCTTACCCTGAAACTGTCACAACAATTACTTTCAACGCTTACACTTCAAACTGAAACTCCGTTGAGCTCCTCCATTTTAACTGCTACTTCAACTTCTCTCAGAGAAAAAAACATCTTAAAGTGTTTACACTTCGACTGACATTTCGGCTGTTTTCTTTGCTTATCCTTTATGTTTGCTCTTCACCTGCTGGAGCACTAACAGCACTTGACCCATTAATGACTAACAACTATACTTAGTATGTTAAGTAAAAATCACGAATCTTGTTCAGTTCAGACGAAGAAACGCCAAACATGACAAAATAAATAATATAAAGATTGATTTTGCATTATAATCATGCCTTGGTAGAACAAGTAGATTATATTTTCAAAATGCAAAAAATAATATAGATAATGGTTTTATATCAATAACACATGCTGATAATGAAATCAACATTGGATCGTTGCACATTTTATCGAAATTGAAACAGTTTTCACTCTTTCACTTTGAGAGAACTCCTCATTTTATAATTGTTCACATAAGGACTACTAGGAGTAAAGGTTCCAATCATCAATCAATAAATCAATCAAACTTTATTTATATAGCACTTTTCATACAAGCAAATGTAACACAAAGTGCGTAATACAATCCTCCCCTCCCATGACACCCCCAGAGATATTCACAAATGCAAGAACAATCCCCCCCTCCCACCCCTCCATAACCAAAGCATAACTTTGTGACAGATAAGAAATTCATTAAAAACAGGAAGGAAATTGCGCTGAGAAAACGCCATCATCACTGATAAAACACTAAAGACTATAAACTAAGAAATGCAAAATAAAATAAATAAAAGCTCTTCATAGTGGCTAATAAAAACATAAACAATACATTGGATAGAAATCAATTAAATTAGAATTAAAAAATAACTAATAAAAATATTTTTTATAAAAAGTAAATAAAAGACTACATATAAATAAAATAGGCTATAAAAGATAGATAAATACAGTAGGTTGTTTAATTTAAAAGATCAAATAAATAATCAAATAATGAATAAATGCGTTGTTAAATTAAAAAGCCTGACTGAAAAGGTAGTTTTTGAGTTTGCCTCTAAAAATATCAACACTCTGCGGCAATCAGGTCTTCAGGCAGGGTGTTCCACAGACGTGGAGCGTAGTAATAAAAAGATGTCTCACTGTGAGTTTTTCTATGAACTTTTGGAACTATTAAAAGACCACTGCCAGAAGACCGGAGGGTTCGAGAGGGTTCATAGGATAAAAGCAAATCTGATTAATAACTAGGACTAAGACCATTAAGAGCTCTATGAACCAATAAAAAGGAGCTTAAAATCCATTCTGAAGGACACAGGTAGCCAATGCAGAGACTTTAAAACAGGTGTAATGTGTGCCCTCTTTCTGGTCCTCGTCAGCACCCGTGCAGCTGAGTTTTGAAGTTATTGTAAGTTAGCAATACTTTTTATGGGAAGACTAGAAAGTAGGGCATTACAATAATTCGATGATCAGATGTTAAAAATGTAATGCACTACTCGATAGACTCAAGGGAAAATTAATTATAAAAAAGATTTTCCAATTCACTTTTGGGGGGAAATAATGAGAAATGTAGCTTACTTAAATGGATTTTTTTACTAGTTCAGGTACTACACTACTTTCAGACTTGTAAAGGAAATTATGAAATTCCACTGTGGACATTAATGGTTAAAGTAGCTACGAGGAACTTTGAGTTTCTGTTGATTCTAACTGCCCTTAGGATAAAAGACACAAGTAACCAAGAGCGTGTCAGCGGCATGTGCATTTGTTTAGGAAGCGAGTGAGTACATTTATGAAGAGAGACCGCAGATGTGTTGCAATCAGGTAATGTATTAATATGTGACCTTGTAAGATTAATATATGAGGAGGGTGAAAAAGATAAAACTTTGATTTAGTACAGTTCATAAATATAGGAGCTGTGCTGGTCTGCCTGCCGTAAATCGTTCCCAGGAAAAATTGGACCCGTGCAAAGGCTTTCTTAATATCTACATAAAAATAGCATCCTTTTCAGTGATGGTCTAGTTTATTGTTAAATGTCATTGATGACCATCAGAGGAAAAATTAGACTGTTGAGCTAATGTTTAAAGTTCCTCATAGAAGGGTTAAGCTCAACATATAAAGACAATAAAATGATATACTGTAAAACGTTAAAACTACATTTTCTTTAATTTAATATACATTTAGACTTAGTCCAAATGTTCGTATCGTTTCCCCATGAAGCTCCAAACAATAACATGACAAATAATAATAACAACAACAAGAAAAGTACCTCTACGTGATCAGTCATAATTCACCACACTAATTACAGGGGGAGGAGCAGCAGGCCTGACTCAGAAAGTGAGCATGTTTTATTCATAATTGTTTTCGTGGTATTCACCTCGTTTGTCCTTCCTGGAGAGCGCGTTTCGAAACAGTAAACAGTTTATTAGAAACCTGACGTCTATGGGTTCCTGCCAGCGCTTGTGAAATCCATCCATCCCTTCTACTCCTCTGGGCCCTCATTTAGATCTTGTTTACTCATCCTTGTATCGGGCCTAATATCACTTCCTATTGAAATGTCACTTAAGTTTTATTTTCCTTTTTGTTTTCTGTAAAATACTTATTTTTCCATACCAATCTAATATTTTTTTTTTTTTCAAACGTTTCGGTTTCTGTTTTGCATAGCAACGTCATGACTTCATGGCTTCAATATTTGTGTCGGCAGCCAGAAACCTAAGAACAAGTCTGGAAAGCTATTTTTATGGAGGAGAGAGTTGACATAAGGGTGGGCAAGAGAATAAATCTGTGTCCAAAAGTTCCTCGACCCCAATTTGTGAAATATGTTTTTTTGTGCCTGATCGAATTACAAAAGATAATCATCTCCTATGACTGGAATGAATGAGCCCTAATAGGAAACACAAGCGCTAATTCTGCCCACTAGTTCTGCATCAATTGGTCAGTAGGTCAGTTGTAGTAATCAATTAAGTCATTTATCATAAATAACTGCCAGAGATTGCGTGAGGATTATTGAGTTATGTCATTACACATCTGATCTAGTTTAGGAGTCCTGGATGTTGTCATGCACACATGCTGTACGCTTACGCACATAACATCTCCATAACAACGTATAAATGATTTGCTGGTCACATTTGTGTTTGTCATATGATCTCCTCCTTGCAGCCTAAGGCACGTGTCCATTCAGGCTCTACAATAGTGTCCTGTCAGGTGAGTTAAGTGTATTTGCACTTCATTTTTTAAAGGCCTCTGTCTTACTACAATACCATTCACAGTGTCATTATGATACAGTGCTTTCGTTAAAGCGACATAAGCATAAAACATGCATTCCAATATTAACATACTGTAGCCTATCTGTACAACATTCATTTCACTTCATTAAGGTTCAAAACTTTCTGCAGTACTGGCTTGATTTAGAGTTAATATTTCTTAACCATTTCAATTTCAATGGAGTTCACTATTCAAACCTTCGTCTTATTCAAAATGTGGATGAATTCATGAACCATTCAAATGGTCTATGTTTCTTTCATCCATGTAAACAGTAAAATATCCTACTTTATTATAAATCCTTGTGACACACATGAAAGCTACTTGCCAACAAGTAAAGTAGTGTTTATGCGTAATTAGAATATTGTGTGATAAATGGTGATTGGATTACTTTTCTCAAGCCCCGAAAATTCCTACAGTAGCCTCAGCTGTTCCACATCAGTCCAGCTCTGTTATAGGTTCAATGGAGTATGCCTACGCTGCTCAAAATAGTCCATACTCTCTTACTACTGGTGTGTGTATTACTCTTTATACTCTGTTTACCCAGCACAGCTAGGAACAGAAAAGCTCCAGCTCCCTGGGATTTCCCATGCTGATAAGACAGAGTGAAGGACTAAGCCTCCACAGCTGCACAAAACAGACCCTGTGTCTATTTAGAATGAACAGGTGTGGACTTTAAGGTCATGCGAAAATGTAGGACAACCTTACAGTAATATTTGAATTTCGTTTTTTTCTTAATTTTTCCGTGTAGTAGATGTATCTGTGTTGGAGTGAGTATGCGCCATCCATGTTGCTGCAGGTCTGTAGGACTTTGCGAGAGCTTTAAATGGACTCATTGATTACGGTAATTTATAGCCACACTTTTAATGTGTAAATGTCCTGCCCCTCCTCCAACTGTTAAAGACACTGTAAAAGACAGCAAAGCATGCTGACAACTGGTTAAAGCTGGTTTGATTTGGTTTGTTTTTGTGTGTGTATTTTTTTCCAGCTACTTGGGGGCAGCAGAACAAGCCATAAACACAGTATTCACATATTGTCACCTCCTAAAGTTGTGAACACTAATGTGTTTGCAAATGATTGTTCATTTACCCGCAAAGCAGACACACAGCAACCTTACTCACTCTCCTATAGGGAAAATATCTGGCCATCAAAATGCTTTTTGTTAGAAGTCTTCTATCAGGTACTCTCTTTTAAAGTGCATCATAATTTATAAATCAACATATTTGCATATACAATCTTCATCTCTAGACTGTTACTAGCAACGTACAGGCAGAGCCGGCCCGAGGCATAAGCGAACTAAGCGGTTGCTTGGGGCCCCCGACCGCCTGTGTGTTTGATATTGACATCATATTATGCCAATGTGAGTTATCAGACAAACAAAGGAATACAATGTTTTGGTCTAGATAATTAATAGCCTAGTAATTGAATCAGTTTATCTGGGAGGTAATCCGAAATTAACTGATCATGTCACGTTCACATCCATGCATGTGTGTATTGAGTTAATTTAAAAACATTTGGAAATGGGGCTGCCCTCAGTTGCCCATGCACTGTGTAGAGACTATAGCCTATTTCAGCCTCGTCTGTAAAAAAAAGAAAGCTGGACAACAGAGTTCTTCTGCTTCGTTCCTCTCACTGCATTTAAATGCATTCATTATATTACAGAGAAATATGTCCTGTAAAAGAAAAAGAACACCAAGCCCATCCCAGAGGACCCTCCATAATATTTTATTTTAAATTAATATTTTTATGGAAAATCCATGTGCCTTTCTTCAATAGCTTCTAATTCATCCGACCCAGTGTCTCCAAATTATTTGTTCACACAAAATTTCTCAGATTTAGCCTCTTAATTTTTCTCTCACCAGATTCATGCATTTCCCTTTAAAAACTTAAAAAAAAATCTCCCGGGGGGGCATACCCCCGTACCCCCCTAGAAGGGTCGAGATCTCAGCTGTCATATATTTTCACTAGGGATGGGCATTTTAAGAAATTCAATTGATCGATCATCGGGAAAATTAACGAGCAATTATCGATTAATCGTTATCTTTTTTTACATATTAAAAAATGCCAACAGAACATCCAAAATACAGCGTTTTTACCATAGACTGTATACAAGAGGTTTTTACTCAATTACATCTTTATTCCAAGATCTTCTAGGCAAACAAATCTATTAAGACAAGGCAACTTTTTTAAATAAAATAATAATAAAATGCAGCGCTGGTTAAAGCCCGAGGCTATGAGCCAACAAGGAGCCAATGCTACGATACCTTTTAAAGTTTTAACACATATGCGCCTCCTAAGATGCTGCCAAAGACTGCATAAGGGCACGGCACGTTTCTCTGAGTGGTAAAGGACCTAACGTTACTTCAACTAATAAACAAAATGTGCAAATTAGTTCCCTGATGAAGGCGAAGTAGGAAAGCATAGACGCTAAAGTTAGCCGCTAATGCTAGCGGCGCTAACGTTAAACAGGGTCGGATTTAGGCTTCAATGTAAAAGTGGTACATAATTCGGTTTGTTTAAGTGTTGTACAAGGTTTCACAATGCTTAATGAACTTAGTTATTTTCAGATCTAAAGCTGTCCGATGCCAAACTTCGCCTTAACTTCTTGCTGTTTAAGTTTTGCCATCTACGGCAGCTCGCAGGCTGCTGCCTGAGCCTGTTCTGTTGTCTCCTACTACTAGGTAAGTATCTCCCCCTGCTGGTAGGATGTTTCATTGCTGCCCATACAGTCTGGTGCTGCCACATAGTGAAATTCATTGCTGTGCTGCGGGACTCACACTGCGCAACACAACGGCTATTATGATCGATAACAATTTAACGTGATCGACAATATTCTTAACGAGCAATGATCGAGCAATCGATTAAATATGCCCATCCCTAATTTTCACCCATCTGGACATTGGATGCACTAGCAGAAAACACTGGGTGTGGGGATAACATTTAACAATGGGCAATAATTTGGGCAGCGCTACGATTGGAGAGGGGACCCCGGATCATATTCCGCTTAGGGCCCCTTGAAGGCTTGGGCCGGCTCTGCGTACAGGCATCAAAATGTAGGATGCAGCTGAGTTTAGGCCTACTAATGATTATTTTCATCATTGATTAATCTACCAATTATTTAATAGATGAATCAATTAGTCAATAATATGCCCCCAGTGTCCTTAACCCTGAAGATGTCCTTAACACTTTTATATCAAGTATTAGACTGTTGGAGCAACTCCTTACATTCAAGAAGCAAGTATTGAATTGTGTGGCATTTTTGATTGAAAAATGACACAAACAATTATTTAAAAATCAACTAATATTGAGAAAGCCTAATTAATTATGACTAATCGATCAACTTATTGATTAAGGCACATTTTATTTTAGTTCAAAAAATATTTGTATTGCTAAAGAGTAATATTGTGTTACCGTTTAAAATGTGCTCTCTGAGATGTGCAAGATTCGTGGATTTTTAAAAAGAAATATATAGGCTACAGCTCCGGCACAAGACCACACAACAACAAGTGAATTAGCCTCTGCTTTAAGCGTCTCCTACACAGCCCCACTGCATGGCAGGCATACCAGATTTCAGTTAGTTAATGATTGAGGATTAAATGAGTCACTATCAGACACGCGCGGTTAACGGGCAGCAGTTTCCTTAAGACAAACATGAACATGCAGAAAGGACATGAGGAGAAGCTCACCAGCTCAGGCCAAGTGGACAGCAGCCTGTTTCCCGGTCCTAGAAGTCTATGGTCTATCGGGGGGATTCTGGATCAATCAAAACACACAAATAAACCACAGTTCCTCGAAAAGGAGCGCAGGGGAAAACATCCAGATAAACCAAAGGGGAATGTGTTCAAACGAGATCCACGCAGACTGACAGCACTGACTAACTGACTGACTGACGGCGAGGTTGGTTAGCGCGGCTGTGTGACAGTCCACTAGTCCTGTCATTGCTGAGGTGGTGAGAAGGGCGCCATCTGGCGGTGGAATCTGACTTCTGCATAATAAAACAACGACATGGAAATGAAGATGTCCACGTATAGGCCTACTAGTGTGATTCTTCCCCTCCGCTACATATCAAAAGGAAATATTGTAGGCTACGTGTTACTGCACTACATTAGTGTGACGGCTGAAGTTTTTTTAACTTTTCAAATTCAAACTTTGTAAAATAAGATATCTCTTTATTTTTCCCTCAAGTAACAATGTATAAAGATAATCAAAGGTGGAGTCAGCGATTCTGGAGAAGGCTTGCTTTCAATATCAGTAAATATATCCTCTCACAATCTGAAAGGCCTACCTGTCCATACTATGTGTGAGCTGTAAAAAAAAAATCCAGTGTTAATACAGGTTGCTATGACGTGAGCACCCTTTTTTAACATATCATTTTTGTTTACATAGGCCTACCCATTTACAGAGCCTAGGCTGTGTATTTACACCAGATGTTTATTCAGCACACACACCCAGTAGGCCAACGGATAGCGTGAGGAGATATTCACTGATTTTGACGAAAGTGATTTTGACAACAAGCATTCTCCAGAATCACTGACCCCACCTTTAACAGTCAGTTAAACAGGTGTACAAAAGTAGTGAGCCAACGGACAGGCTGAAATAATACATAAGTAAAACAACAGCACAGTGGTATTGCTCTAAGTGAACATTGAACAGTGATACAGAAACCATGTAATGAGTTTTAAAGAATGTTAACAGTTGAACTAGCAAATAGTAATTAAGTATTGTAAGAATGAACAAAATTAGCTCCACATTAACAGCATTGTCATAGTGATAATTATGCGGTATTGTGGCTTTAATAGGTAAGAATGATGGACCTATGCTGCCTAATGAGTACTTTTACTTTTGGTACCTCAGGTTACTTCATAATATGACTTAACATGATGAAAATCTTTGAATGCAAGTATTTTGCAGAGAGTAGTAGGCTATTATTATACTATATTTGTACAGTATGATCACGTCACAAAATGGAAATGTTCATGTAAAGCACCACTACCACATCATTCTTTTTTTAAACAATTTTTATTGGTGAGAAGCATGAATAAACAAACAGAGTTCAATGCACAGGTCACCGTTTTTTCAAATTTTTTCGTAGCCCCCCCACCCCCCACCCCTAGAACGTACCCTCAGAAAAACCAAACAAACATCAAAAGACAGTACATTAATAGACAAAAAAAAAAATAATACAAAAAAAATACAAAAAATTACAATTATTACAAAATTAGTTGAAACAAAAAATAAAACAATAAATAAAAAAACAAAAAAAATATTCAGTCAGGAAGAAGAATAGTTAAATCATTAAAGTATGAGACAAAGGGTTGCCATTTTTTCTTAAAACGCTCACTAGATCCTCTGAGTGTAAACTTTATCTTTTCTAGTTGCAAAAATGACATCATGTCCTTCAGCCAGGCTGAGAAAGCAGGGGAAGTAGGCGACTTCCAAGACAGAAGTATCCTTCTCCTGGCGAAAAGCGTTGCAAAAGCAATCATGTCAACCTCATTAGAAGTACAAGGGAGGGGCTCTGCAGGTGTTCCAAAAATGGCAAGACACGGGCATGGCTTTATGCTGCGCTTTAGCAGCTTTGAAAATAGATCAAAAATTAAAGACCAATATGTTGTAAGCTTTGGGCATAACCAAAACATATGTGAAAGGTCTGCCTCTGCCATGTGACAGCAATCACATTGTGGATCAGAATCGGGGTACATTTCATGAAGTTTGGATTTGCTAAGGTGGGCTCTATGCAATACTTTTAACTGGATCAGACTGAGTTGAGCACAGGATGAGGTGGAATTCACCCTAGCCAAAGCCAATGTCCACCAATCAGCTGCCAGTATCATTCCCAGTTCTCCTTCCCATTTGGACTTTAACTTGAGGAGTGTATCATTATTAAGTGACATTGTGCCTTGATAAATTACATATATAAGTCCCTTCTGGGTAGGAGATAGCTCAAAAAGGCTCTCCCATTGTTTTTCCTGGGGGAGCCTGGGAAAGGAATCGGATTTTGTGCGCACAAATACTACCACATAATTTGACTAGTTTTACGAATATGCCATAACTCTGGAAAAGTATGTAAGTTGCATTTGTATTGTGCATTTCAATTTACAACTGTTTTCCCATGTGCTGAAATGTGTACACATAAACCATTACTAACTAACTAAGAGATGACCTACACAAATCACTTAAAAGTTAAACTCAATAAAGTTCAACTAATACATTATTTTACTACATTATTTTATCTATCAGTTTTTCTGGAATATAATTGCTCCCATATACTGTAGAACACAGTACTATATGTGTGACTGAAGGCTCACATTTAGGGTCATGTTCTGCCAATGGTTCATGTGAGTCTGCCCAACTCATATGTCAGCCACAACTTGTTTATCATTCTGTCGTCAGACTTTGGGGACCGCCCACACACTATTCACATTCTTTGCATAGCAAGCACACACACACACACCTACATACACACACACACACACACACACACACACACACACACACACACACACACACACACAGATAGAGACACATGAGACACCAGTCTTTACAATTGAAAGAGGCCACATACCCATCAACATGGATACAGTAGTTAGGCTAGTATAAGTGTAAGACAGCCATCCTGTTTGTATGCATTCCATAACAAAAGGGTGGCCTACTTGCATGTCCAAAATACACATTACAGAGCAACGTTAGCATTCATCTCCAGCTGAGTTTACGGCTATTTACTTTGGTCACCTTCACTTTAACTAACTATCTATCTGTCTCTGTAGCTTTTCAATACTTTACTATCTTCAGCAATAGTTTCTAACTTCATCTGTGTGCTGTGTGCTGCTGAGAAGCTGACATATGACAAACCAATCCAATTTAGCCAATATATGAATCGTATAACTTGCTCTATTATTTTATATTATTAATGGTTGAGGTGAAGGATTGGAGCTAATACGTTGTATTCATTAAAGGACATTTATTTTTGTCCAGTAGGGGGCAGAGATGGGGCATACCAAGATGACAGTTACTGATTATGTCATGTGTGGGGGCTGCTGCAGCTATCCCTGCGTTCCAATACCCGTTCAACATGCCCTCGTTCACTTGCACTAGGCACTTGCCCTCGGGAGAATCCCCACTGCCATCTTAAGTGTCATTCCAATTGTCTGGAAACTGAAGTGAACTTCGTGATATAGACCCTCGGAGGGCTGAGTGATCAAGTGAACATCCAGGACAAATATATATATATAAATATATTCCAAAACGCCTCAATTAGGCTATCCTATATCCATACGAACAATCCAGTGAATGTATTGCAGTTTACACATTGCTGCTATAACACAGATGGCTGCCAATTAGAGGACTATTTAAAACAGATGTTTTTGGTTGAAACTAACATAAATAAGAAAATACGTCGGAGCAAACAATTTACATGTGTAAATAACAATATCTTGATAATCTGAGTTACCGTGTCGAAATTCAATGTTTGTTATGCTATGGAAATGGCTTTCTGCAACATAGGCTACCTTAGCAGAATGTTATAATTCTGTATTATTTGCATTCAGATTTACCTATGTAACTGACGGTCCATTGCGACTACAAGGGCAAGTGGGCAAGTGGGTTCCATTTAAATCCTCCGCTCCTCCCCCGCTCAGTCTCCCTCCGCTCTCCAAGTTCCCTCCGTGCAACGTATGCTGTTACGTCATACCAAGGGCTGAGGGTAAATGAACGAGGGGAAGTGCAACTACTATTGGAATGCAGCTATATACCCAGGGAATTTAGAAATACAAGGTATGTGTCCAAATTCTCCATGCACAGCCCCACCTAAGAAATATTTGACTAGCCAGAAACCACACACGTTACTAGTATCACAGTTAATAACTTACTTCTGAGTGCTTAAGTCCATCTTCAACCACAGTCGTCTTCGGTCTTCACTTCTTTACCTGCACAGAACAGATAACAGTTATATTGTTAGTGAATAAAGACAAGTTTCTTCCTTTAACCCTGCAATGAAAAAAAAAAGTAAACTCATAAAGGGGCAGATATGTCACATCATATACAGTACAGACATTAAGACAGAAGAGTCAATCAGCTCATGGCACTGACACAAAAGAGTTACTGTCAGGGTTTGTGAGATGTTTGTGAGGTGGAATGTGTTCTCTGCGTATGTGCAAATACTTGTGTGTGAGCAGGGGAATGTATTATTCAAGTTTTTAAAAAATAAAATAAAGACAGGACAAAAACATTGCAACCGGAGATGAATAAATGAAAGGAGGAGTGGATACACACTGTCTGTTTCATCTGTATTTCTTGTTACCAGGTAGATTTACAGTGTAACATTGATATGTGTTATGGTCACCACTAGATGGCAACCACCCACAAAGTACAGTAGTTCCACCATCACTCTCTGCACACAGTCCAGTCATTAGCTCTGTATTTATCAGGTGGTGTTTTTGTTTTAAACTAGATATAATCCAGATGAGGTGACGGTGCTTTCTCTTAAGTTTTCTGAGTTTTCTTTTCAGGAACAAACTGATTGATGAGCTGAGATCTGTCAAACTGTGTGCCCTTCACCCAGCAAACTGAAACTGGCTCGTTGAATGCTGTCTAGATTTTAAGAAGACACTAGGAACAGCCTAAAATATCAAATTAAAATAAATACACTCATAACTGTTAACCAATTTAAACTTATTGTTTTGAATCAGTCCCACTCCAAGTTGTAACTGTTTTAATTAGGCTATTGTTCTGCTTCATTCAATTGATCTGAATGTTTTAATTGTTGTTGTCTCTTTGTAAGCTTGTTGTGTATTTTCTTGTGTATCTGTAATTAACTCGACGCCATTGTAAAAGAGGGTCACCAGTCAATTGATCTTTCGAGGTTGAATAAAGGAAAATTAATGAAAAGGAAAATGAAGTATGTAGTGGACATTTTGAGATGTTTGTATGCAGATGTGGATGAAACAATATTTGAACAGTGTTTGATTAAGGGAACCTGTTCGCTTCATCTATAGAGCTAAGGTTATACTTTCAAATACAAAGTGAACAGAACACAAAATAAGGCAAAGTACTCCGACAACAAATAGTACGTAATGAATAGCTGTTTTGAAAGAAGATACTGAATTTCTGACTGCAAATATATGATGTTGATTAAATATAAATAGAAGGTGTCAGGATTTAAATTTTTAAATATAAATGATGTTATAGCCCCCATCATTAATTTGCATTTACTCTTTTATAATCAATTGAACAATCGATATATTCTTAACATGTGAACTATAATGCTCTCATTTCAGGTCTTGAGCAGGGACAGTTTGAGGAGAAGAAATAGCAATAAATCTAAAATAGCAATAAATCTTGTTGTAAAACTTTACGATGTTTTCCCCATAAGATAAGCCTAGAGGGCAAGGCGATGTATCTGTTTAATAACAAAGGCCTTCTGATAGTTTTAGATACATTCAAGGCTGGGAAGCTTAACCCTACTTTCGGCATAGTTCATGAAGAGGACGGCCAGGAAGAAGAAGAGGATGGACTTTGTTTAGAGATGTTAAAATGCCTTGCTGTTGAGAAGGCAGATCACTTTTTTCACTTTTTGCTGCCTCTGAAACCTGCATGGAGCTGTCCTGTGATTTGACTTTATTAAACAACACTTGAGAACTTTGAAACTTTTTCCAGTCATTCTTTATTTTTTACCTTCCATATATCCGAATAAACGAACACCTATTATTATAGTTTTAATAAAGGTGTGATGTTACTGCCACATACATTTTGTGTTTATAGAGCAACAGAGTAAGATGCATTGACATTTGGGTCAAATGATTGTTGGTTTTTGGACCTTTGTACAAATCCTGTGAACTCCACTTCTGACAGCAGGAATAAACAATTGTGACGCAACTGCTTCTGTTGCAATCCAATGAGGCTGTTCTGACCAACAACAAAAAAACGCTGATTTCAACACATATCTCTTGTACCCCTCAGCACTCGAAGCAAATGGGATTCTTTAAAACATATGTTACTGGAAATAGGCTCCAAAAGAGCTGGCTTTGGACCAAAGCTTTTGAACAGAACACTGGGTCTCTGGTCAAGACTTGGTGTGCAAACAGAGGGGAAAACAATCTGGTGATTCTAAATTGACAGATGAAAGTTTCTTCAGTGCGGAAATTCCTGGGGTCAGGAATCCCCCACACTGCTGATTATATGACCGGAGTATAACAGTGTCTGGACCAGACAAGAGGGATTTACTCTGAGGAGCAGATCATGAAGGTACTGTAAACTCCACAACACATTTACTATTCAGACTTGTTGCCACCGTTATATCAGTAGATAGTAGGCTACTTTTTGGTTCTGACCAGGTATGGGGCTCTGCTTATATGCCGTCTAAGGCTGAGGTCCACATGTGCCAACATTTTTGCTGGTTGCACCCATGCTTGGATCATTTTTTAAATGTTTTTCAAAGTTTTATTTCACTGTATCAATGTTTGGCACCATCCCTAAGTAATACCCCCAAGTATTCTATTATTCTACATAATTGTTGCCGTAACAAGGGATGCATTTTCACAAAACAACCAATCTCGCAGATTGCACTGTATTTGAGACATTCTGACAATTCAGGTTTTTCCGGCCTAACAAGTGCAGTTTTCTTGCTTGTTGTGTGCAGCTGGATTTGGCTGCAGCTCTGTCTACTTTGGCATTGACGCTCGTCTTTCTGTTTCCAGTCTGGTAGGTGTACACACCATAGATAGTGTATAAAAGGTACGCACATACACCATGCAAGCTGTCTGCACATAATACTGCATTATTTTCATTTGGATAACCATGTATTGATAGTGTGAACATAAATGGTGTTATTATTATTGTCCATGTTCCAGATGCATCTTCAAAAACAAAATAATTGTCAAATAAGTGTGGTTAGGTTTGCTGTATTCATCAAATCTTATTGCACTGTTGTGTAAAAAGAATTATATGTTTCAGTTTATTATCAAGAAATGTATATGACATACATTTTTTAATTATGAAATTCTCCTTCTCTTTCAGCTGTCAGCAGCCTGTGAACTGCAGATGGGGGCCTTATGGAGAATGGTCTGACTGTGATGCCTGCTCCAGTACAAAGGTACTTCAGAGCACTTTTTTGTCCTAAAAATGTGCTGAATACAGACAACACACATTTAAAATAATATAGAAAACGACTATGTCATGACTTAAGGTGTCATAACAGCTTGTGCAACAGTGAGTTTTGCATCATGGGACCTAAAATTGAGTCATCCACAAAAAAGTACAGTCTGACAACTTGTCTAGAGTACCAATATGGTTCTGAATTGAATGGTTCCAGAATAAATAGAAATGCCTTTCATTGTTGGCTTAATTCCCAGGTGCGGACACGCCATATGGAGGTGTATGCCCAGTTCGGGGGTGTGCCATGTTCAGGAGAAGCTACACAAACCCAACAGTGTGTCCCACAGAAAGGATGTCCCCTGGAAACAGGCTGCGGAGACAGGTTCCGCTGCACCTCTGGTACATTGTCAAATTCTCATTTTCATATTTAACAAAATGTGCCACAGCTGTTTTTTTTCATACATAGCTATGAATATCATTTTTTATTTATGTTTATGTATTCACCGTTTGGGCTGAGTGTGAAAGGGTTGCAGTCATATTTATTACAAATTACAAATCAAATAGGACATGATATAAGAGTGCTTATTTAATTTTTTTAAATGCACTTATTTAATTATCTCTCTTGTAATGTGTAATGGATGCTCTTTATTGAAACCCTGTTTAGGTCAGTGTATCAGCCAGACTCTGGTGTGTAACGGGGACCAGGACTGTGAGGATGGTCTGGATGAGAGGAGCTGTGATAGAGGCAGCAGCCAGGATTCATGTGACCTCGACAAAACACCTCCCAACTCTGAAGTCACAGGCAGAGGGTGAGTGCCACAACAACTGCACCTTTTGCTGTAAATGTCCAGTTTAAATAAGGACTTGGTGTGTGTCTACTTGTAAATCAACACATCATGTTAGGGTGAAGGATATGTGACCTATTATAATATATTATATTATATTTTGTCGCTGAAAGCTTGTATGTCCAAAACGCTCATTTTCCAGGAAATATAAAAGAAACATCACAGTATTTGCACTGTATATTCATAGTCAATTCACACGCTCTTTTTAATACTTTTAAGTGGTTTACAATTTATAAAAAACACACAGAGATGTGAAGTGTGACCAATAGCACTGATTTGTGAAAAAATAAAAATAAAAATGGATAAACAAGAGTTCCGCCAGCCAGCGACGATAAATTATATAAAAGGCAATCAAATTGATGAGTTGTGTCTTGTTTTAAAGGTATGACGTGCTGACGGGCAAACTGAGAGCAGGTGTGATCAACACTCTGAGCTTTGGAGGTCAGTGCAGGAAGGTATTCAGTGGGAACCATAACATCCAGTACAGGCTGCCTCAGAGCATCCTCAGGTACAACTTTGAGGTGAGTCATATAAAAAATGTATGTTTGGTAGTCTTGTCTGCTTCTCTGATATGGTTTTCATATGAATATTATTCAGCGGTAATTGTTGAGCATGGTATAAGTGTAGGATAATCAACTTGTAGGATTGCGTTATACAGTTGTAAGGCACTTCGCGTAGGCTACACATGACGTTGTGCCATACCGTATAATGCACACCTATTCGCTGAGTATCCCTTACCTTTTGAATGATACAGCTAACATGGCTGAACACTTGAATAACAGAAACTGCTCTTATAACAGCAAATGTTGAACTCAATTTCCTTTGTTTGTGCTGCAGGTGAAAGTAGACAATGAAGAGACCGACGAATCCTACGAAAGTTCCTGGTCCTACATGCAGCACATCACCGACGTCGCATGGTTTGGACATGACCGCCGCACTTTCCACAAAGAGCTCACTGAAAGCAAGGTAAAATGATACACTGTTGTACAAACTGACACTTGGCCTGATAGTTGTATCCCTGGCCTCTGTCATTAGTCTAGGCTTAAAAGTTTTTATTCAACAGCTTCCAGGGGAATGACCTCCCAGTCTTTTTCTTGTCTAACGACCAGGCCCACAAACTTATAATCCTGAAGAATAAAGTGGAGCTGGCCCAGTTCCAAAACTCTGCCCCTCAGTATCTGACTCTGGCCCAAGGCTTCTGGAAGGCCCTGTCCTCGCTGCCGTTCACATACGACTACTCTGCCTACCGCCGGCTGCTGCACACATACGGCACACACTACCTCTCGGAGGGCTCTCTCGGAGGAGAATACCAAGCCTTGCTGGAGTTGGACCGTCAGGCGTTCGCATCGACGAGTAAGAACTTTTAGCTTGAATACTTTTATTGTGAATATGTTCACATGCTATTTAAGTAGGTATACATTAAATAAATAAAGAGTTAAATACATCATGCCAGCACTGTCTTATATTTAGGCCTACTTATTTGCTTGAGTCAGCTGATGATTGAGAATGTTGAACTGTTTCATACCTCATTTATGTAAAGGTACGACCGAAATAGATTACCAGAGGTGTTGGAGGAAAGTGAAACGCCGTTTCTTCAGGAAGAAAGTCACTACAACCTGTGAAAAGCTGTTTAAAACTATATCCACCAGAGACGGTAAGGGATTCCTGGAGGGGGTCAAATAAATCAGTTACTCTGAGTCCAGTAAAAGTTATCCTTAATTTAAAAAGGCTACATGGAATGACTATCACACAGACCTGAACTTGAGCTTTATTGTCATTTGTATGCAGGACGTGAAGTCAATAAGATGCCAATTAAGGTCACTGTGTTTGGAGGAGATCTGGCCTTCATAAGCGCTCTGACAGTTCTGGATCTGGAAACCCCAGAAGCTAACGGAGAGATCTATGACAACTGGGCCTCGTCCGTCAAAGACTTCCCTGAAATCATAGACCAGAAGGTATCACAGCTGGTTATATCTTATTAAGAATTGATATAAAGAAAGCGCTGATCTTTTTTTGTGTTCCATTTTACGTTACACATGTTGATTTAGTTCTTTCTACCTATCCTCTTTTATTCGGTTGTGATGACCTCTTTCATTCAGTTTAACAGTGTCAGAGCACTGAGAATTGACATTAGTTTCTCATTGTAAACTGGTGACCATCTCGCTGTAGTTGCTAGCTAATTCACATTTACTTCAACTTTGTCTCAAAGTTAAAAATGACAACCCTGCCATAGTTTCTTAGTGAACCACTTAATGGCTAGTGGCTACACACACAATATGCTTAAACACTGATGGCCCAGGCCAACCCCACAAAAAACGTAGTTAGCTAATGATGATCCCAGCCTTAGAAGGCAATGGGATAGTGAGCTAGTTTGTCTCACACATTATAATGCATTTAGAATGATCACTGAAAAACACATTACATATGGAACTTGAGGAGATATTCAATCATTTTGAAAACAGTGATTTTCACAACAAGCATTCTCCAAATCGAGGAGCCCACCTTTAGTGCACATTAATAAACTGTTACCTTGTATGTCAGCTGCGTCCCCTGTATGAGCTGGTGAAGGAGGTGCAGTGTGCAGGCCTGAAGAAGCTCCATCTGAAAAGAGCCACAGAGGAGTACCTGGCTGAGGAGCATCCCTGTCACTGCCGGCCCTGCCTCAACAACGGCCAACCTCTGCTGACGGGCTCCGAGTGTCGCTGCGTCTGCCGCCCGGGAACCTCTGGACAGGCCTGTGAGAGGGGGGCTGTGACTGGAGAACAACCAGGTAAACAAACAAAAAGACTCTGAAGGGGAAAACGGATTAGTTGAAATGTTTAAGGTAAACATGATGAATCAAACAATATAACATAATGTATTGCAAGGTTGTGTTATAGAAAAACGTAGCCTATGCTTACAGAGAGGGTCAAATTATTTGGCCATCACCCCAACAATGAGTATAGCCTAATATAGATAGATAGATAGATAGATAGATAGATAGATAGATAGATAGATAGATAGATAGATAGATAGATAGATAGATAGATAGATAGATAGATAGATAGATAGATAGATAGATAGATAGATAGATAGATAGATAGATAGACACTTTATTGAACCCTTGGGAATGTTCCTTCAGGGAAATTCAAAATTCCAGCAGCGGTAGTACAGACAAGATACATAAACAAGTAAGAAAAAAACAAGCTAAAATGCACCAATAGACATGGTAAAACAATTATATGTGTTAAAAATTAAGAATTTTAGTTTTCTTAACGGTGGTGACCTGGCAGTCAGTGTGACAAACTCCTCTACAAACAAGAAAGAACAACAAAGACAATCTCTGTTGTTCCCCTCCCTCAGGGGTGATCCATGGCGGCTGGAGCTGCTGGTCCTCGTGGGGCTCTTGCTCAGCAGGTCATAGGTCAAGGACCCGCAGCTGCAACAACCCCTCCCCCAGCAGAGGGGGTCGACACTGCACCGGACTACAGGCAGAGCAGAAGCCTTGTGAAGACGCACAAATGCAGCACTTACAGTGAGGAACCACACAAACTTATTTGTCACGTAGTAAAGATGTACCTAAAGTGATCCCTAACCTTAATAAAAAAAGTGTTGACCCTAAAATGTCATGGCTAATCTTGTGCAAACCAAATTTGTGTCACCAAATAGGAGATTTCTGCCCCAAGCATGATTAAAACCAGCATAAATACTTACGTGATTTTAATACTTGAATATTTCTTTAAGATCATGGACGATATAATACTTTTTTGGAGAGAGCCTTGATGATAGAGTTTAGTTTTCTCATTGAAAGCTGTTTGTATGCAGGATAATGGAGCCTCAGTGCTTCGGCCTCACAGTTACTCCACCAAAGACATGTGGACCTCCTCCAAACCTCAGGAATGGATTTATTCGGGTGAGTGTGATGCTGTGTTTTTATGTATGTGAACTCTGGAAACCGCTAGGCTCCTTGGTTTCCAACAACGTCACCGAGAAGGTTGCACAACTGTTTCACACTTATAGCTGTTTTGGAAATAGTATTTTTTTCTGTAATTATCCTGGACTTTCTGGTTTGTTGTTGTTTTTAGATTGTGTTTGGAAAAAGTAGAGGAGGTGATTAAAAAGTGCTTGTTTTTGAGTCTAGCTGCTGTTGTTGTATTTCTGGCACAGAATCCCAGAGATTTCTACCTGGTTGGAAACAGGGTGGAGTACTCCTGCATAGACGATCATTACCTCAATGGAGACGCTGTGGCTGAATGCACTGAAAACCAGTGGAGGACAGGAGCGATGCTTTGTAAAAGTACGTCTTCACTCAATTAAAGGTCACATATTATACTAATTTTCAGGTTCAAAATTGTAATTTAGGTTTCTACTAGACAATGTTTTCATGGTGTAGTGTCCAAAAGACCCTTTATAATTATCTCAGTGCCATAACTGAATCTCCTCTTTTCAGCCTCTGTCTGAAAAACGCTCTGTTTTAGGGCCTGTCTCTTTAAGCCCTACCTTCCAAATAAACAAAAAGGCCAGTATGATTGGCCCTGAATCTAACTGCTGGTTTGTATTCAGGGGTATCTGGGGGTGTGCTTATCATAGGTGGAGGTATTGCTAAGTCAGGTTGGTAATGACATCATGAGTGGAAATACATTTTAATCACTTCAGTAGTTGCAACAACATTTTCCAAGTCGTGAGTCCTCCTAATTCAAGAAGAAGTCTCAGATCAAGTCAATGTGTTGTGTCTTAAAAAAGATAGAATCTCATGCACTGTCAAGTTATGGCTGTCCAGGATTTCCACTGTTGTTATGTTTTCCTCACCTCCTCACAGAATGTCCCTCTCTTCCTGTCCCAGGTTCCACATGTGGGTTTCCTGCTCTCAACAGTGATGTCATAGCCACGCCCAGCCAAGCAGCCTATCAGATTGGAGATAGAGTGTCCCTGTCCTGTCCTGCAGGGTCACTGCTGGATGGTGGGGTGTCAGACATCATGTGTAGTCCCAGTCTGCTGTGGTCTCCTTCTCCGGACGGTGCTCATTGTAGAGCCGGTATAGTACCTTCATTCTCTTTGTCAAATTTGATCAATTTGAAGTCAACTTTTCATAAATGTGATTATACCGTGAAACTATGATGCGAATGGACATGAACTGTATCAACTTCAAGATGGAGAAACTTGCTCTGCTTTGACAAACCCCACAGATAATTCTCACCAGTTCTGCAGCTCCTCTGAGATTGTTTGGCTCGTTCTGGTGTTTAAAAACATTTCCTGTTTGACTCAGTTTGAGCAACTCTCATCAATCTTGTTTCCAAACCCAGCAAGAACTTGTTTTTCTGCAAACAAGTTCTAATAAACCCACTGTACAATAAGTAGGCTATGTTGGCCAGAGCAAGTTATAAATTGATAATGCATCAGAGCTGTGTGTCCGATAGATTTTGACATGTTTCTGCCCTCTAGTGGCAAAAAAGTCTGTAGCTTTAATCTAAAACTCCACTTTGTTCACCAGCTAGTTGCAAATTTAACAGCATACAGTCAGTTTTTAGGACTTTTTAGGAGAACAGCTGCCTATGACCTTAACTGTGAGAGCATTGAGATCGAACCAAAATGATTAGCTGAAGGTTTGAGCGCCTTAGGACCAAGTAAAGCTTACGATTCTTTGTGGGTTAACCATTACGAGTTACCCCCTTCACATAGGCGTAGTCATGTGATCTCTTGTTATTAGAAAAATAGTATAAACGCCTGTGTAAGATTGTGTTTTTTGCAAGTATACAGACACTAATCTGCTTTCTGTATTTTCCTTCCTCAGCGCCCATAGCTGGCTCTCTTCCCTCTGGCCTGACGTGTAAGCTGTGGGAGAACGTAGGGAAAACTGGATGTGTGTGTAAAATGCCAAGTCAATGCTTGTGAGTATGGCTTTTGATAATCAATTCTGAATCACACACACGGGAAAATGCCTGTTCTACGGTGTGATAGAATAACAAAAATGTAAGCACTGCACATTCTATTCATTGTCTTGTCTCAGGACCTCTGTGCAGCTGTGTGCCAGACTGGGCTCCAGCCGGGCCCGTTTACTGGGTGTTTGTCAGCTGGGAGCTCTGCAGTGTATCGGCCGGAGCTTCACGTTGGCCAGTGACAGTGAGTGTGACTGGCCCAAGGAGACACCCTGTGAGGACTGCACCCCAGGCACTATCTGTCAAGGTGAGTCTTCTGCGCATCTCCAAAGGGATGATTCCTATTTTTTTTTTGCCATTTGGGTTGTATTTTTGTAGTTTTTAGTAGTAATATCAACACTGTAAAAATCTTTAATTTAAACCTCCTATACAAGGAACTTTTAAGTGAAAAAGGTCACATTTTTCCTCTGATGATTATAAATTAATTCGAACAGCAAATGAGACCATCAGGGAAAATAATTATATTTTTTATAGTTATTATAAAGGCCTTTGCTCCTGTCCGATTTCCCGGGAACTTTTGCAACAATTGATGGAATGCAGACTGAAACATTCGGTGTTTATGAACGATACTAAATCAAAGTTTTCTATGCTTTACCATAGACATATTACCGTTATTAATCTGACACATGAATATAATCACATACATTTTCTCATTTGACTTTTGCCCAAGTGTGTGTGTGTGTGTGTGTGTATGTGGGGTGGGGGGGGGGGGGGGGTGGGTTGGGAAAGTTCCTCGTAGCTGCTTTAAAGTCCATTGGAACAAGAAAACAAATCAAGCCGATGATCAGACAGCTTGTGAACAAGGTTACTAATACTCTCTCTTTCAAAAAGTAATTGGGTCTACAGTATAAACTTTGATGGCGGTTTTCTATATGGTTAGTTCGATAGTAATAATTTAGCTGATTCTCTTAAGTTTTCTTTTAATATGTGTTTATACCTTCCCCCCTTTTTCCAGGGCTCGGGAAGTGATAGGAATGATGGCCAAAAGAAAGGAATCGTTCAATTCTTTAATGTCATTGTGTGAGTGGCTGCATCAGTATATTTAATGGTTATTTTTTTCAATTCCAGAATCATCGAGACAATGCGTATGTCAGAACACATCAGAGTGCCCTAGAGACTCCGCCCCCCTGTGTGTGGCCGCAGCCGGCAGCGAGGCCACGACCATGACAGAGTGTGAGGTGGGGGCTAGACGGTGTGCCGGGGAGCAGTTGATTGTGATCAGTATTAATGCTTGTCCAGTATGACAGTGCCATGTTGTTTTTATTTTACTGAGCTGTACGTAAAGGAGCGACTTGTTTTTTCCCACAGAATAAATTGTAAATAGTGACAAAAATGTTTTCTACCATTTGAATGATGTAACCATGTTCCTCTGCCATCTTTTGTTATGTTTTTATACCTGTCATGGGAGGACTGATGATGATTGACATTTGCATACAAAGTAAATATATGGTTTTGTTAAAGGTTATTTTGGTTATATAAAATTAATAAAATACTTTTTTCAGATTACACCTTTGTTGGTTTGTTGATATATCTGAAGGGGTTCATTTGCTAACTACCGTAACCCATCAGAATTATGAACCCGGAGAATTTGCAAATCTAAATTTGTCTATTTTAAAATACCTTACATTGAGTCAAAATAAAATGATTTATTTTTCTGCATTAATTCAAAGCATTTCCAAATGTGATCAGATCATATACAAAGCAGGCATGTGCCATTTTAATTTGCCATAATGTAGATACTGTTTTTATTCAATTAAATTCATTTTGTAGATCAATATGCTTTTATCTTATTATTTAATCATTGTATAGATGTAGATCTGCATATTATGGATAACAATGTCTTCTTTTTCTACTGTGGAGAGGGGAGGGCAGAGGAAAGTGATCTAGCACAAGGAACTGAACAGGAAACAGTTTTAATGAACCATAGATCATTGTTGGTAAACCGTGTTTGATTTGACTCAGATACTGTGAGTTCATAGCCTGGAAATCCAGACCCTGATATCTTGAACGATAGAGGGTCTGGCCACGATCAATAGTCATTTCCAACTCAAGGGGCGGCTCCTACTCGTGCATTTCAAATGCCACTGCACGCAGTTGGATAGCACTACAACCAATCAGAGCGATGCACAAGGCGACGTAAGCCCCTTTCATTTAGCGAACAGCTGTTAAACTGTTAAATTAAACGTTTGCCGTTGTCGGTCGGCAAAACAGAACATTCCACTTACTTGCTAATGAAAGATTTGAGTGCCGTCTTCCAAATCGTTAAGGGTCGAGGCCTAAGCAGTCTCAAACTCCCACAACATATCCGCAGCCATCTTTGATGTTTACTATCACGGCTTCGACGTCGCATGCACGTCACTGTCGTCATCCGGTTACGTCCTCCCCAGAGCACCATATAAAGGGCTCTGGCGCGCCCATATTAGATAGAACCAATTGAAACCACCAGCCAGATTTCTGGCTTTCTTGATAAAGCTTCAACGAAGCGTGTCCAGACCAACACGCGCAGCAAATTTAATTTGCCAGCGCCTAGTGGCAGGTCTGGGAATGCCAGGCTAGTGAGTTCATCCATTTGCCCAAAATATTCTGATTGGATCGACTTAGAAAAATGCTGTAGCGTACATGTTTACTGGAACTAAAGAGCAGAGTGTGAAATAATAGCCACATAAAAGATACACAAAAAAGAAATTGTAAGGATTTTAATTATTAAAAATGAGGCATATTAAGCAAGGGTAGATATACCACTATGTGCATATAAGCAGACTTCTGTATTTCATCAGTGGTCAGCTCACGTCAATGAACAAATCAGGTCAAGTTATGGTTTAATTGTATGTATGACTAAGAGAGTCTGTGAAATGTGTTGAAGCTCAAAGCTGTTCTGTCCGAAAAAAATATTTCCAAACTGTGTATTATCTTGACTGAAAAACATAATGTCTGTGACCTCTGACCTCATAAACAACCTTTAATTCTTCCAGATCTCTCTCTCTCTCTCTCTCTGTCTCTTTATATATCAACAGTCAATCTACAAACGTTCAGTGCTTTCATGAATTGACCTTTTAAATTTCACATTTAATTTGGGGTGCAAGCAGAAGCATTTTGCGACATCTCTATAATGTCTCAAAGTTAGTGGTTCGAGTGCAGAGTGCAGTGGAAACAGAAAAGCTTAGTTTCATTGATCTACAGTGGAGATCATACGTATTAAAATATGAAGTCATGTAGTTATTTTTGTAGTTTTCCCGGCAGTGGTGAAACATTGTTTTAAAAGACACTGTCTGTTCAGTTAACTGGGAGTGTAACAGCACATAAAAGCTATTTTAGAAGGATTCATCTGGACTCACAGACACCTTCGTTGAGAATGTCAAACTCGTAGCTGGCACATTTGAGGGCGGCCATTGAACAAAGGTCCAGGCTGCGGGTCCTCTGGGTCCTGGTCAGGTTGACACAGAACATCTTCTCTTCAGCTCTGGGGCAGTCACGGGCAGCTTTGCACTCACACTGCTTAGATTCTGAGGATAGATTTACAATGAGGATAGAAGTTGATATAACATGTGAAGTCTTCAAACTCATGTGTCTTCATTCAGTTAACTAATTAAGGTTTATTATTTATATATGATAAGACAATTTGAGCATTTTACTACAAGGGTAATTGTATTAACACAAGAACGTGATAATGTTAGGTTCAAATTCAAGTTAAAGTAACACATATGGTCACAAAGACTACATTTAACAATATTACTGTTCTTCAGCCTATCATGTGGAAGTTAAATTGTGTTACCCATACTGTATGTTGTAACCATCTTTTACATATTTCCGCTTTGACTGGCTGAACCCAAAATATTTAGTAAAATCAGCAGTAAGTCATTTCTTCATATGGATTCTTCTTCTTGTTCTCGTCAAGAAAATGAAACTCCGTATTTGCCAAACTGTCCAAAACTATTACATTTAAGGAAATTCACTTGATAAAAATCAAGCCTTGATACAGGATGTCTTGGGTTTAAAATGTAAGAAAAGTTTTGCTAAAGGTGATACGAGGAATTTTTAAATATTTCTGAAACAAATTTTTCTCTGATGTCCATAAATTACATGCTATTTTTATTTAGTTTTCCATAATGCTTTTGTCATGGGTACGCTCACCCAGGAACTACAGCTGGCATAGTAAAAACACTACCGCTTTTGTCCAAAGGGGGTGCAAGAATGAACACAAACTGAAAGTTCCTCGGAGCACCTTTAAGTGGCCAAATCAGCTTTCAGGAGGTTAAGTTGTACAGTAAAATGTTCTCATAATCCAGCGGAGTAACGGCAAACATAAGCATAAAAATATATAACATAAACATATTAAAACAATATACACATATTAGTATATTTTAACCTCCTTAAAGCTAAATTCCATCAAACAGAAAACTGAATGTAAATATGACTTAATGTCACACACAAACTCACCAGAGCAGGTTTCCCAGTCGTAACAGGTGTCCAGATCGCAGGGCTGCTGGACAGAGCTCTTGGAGGACATGTTGGCCCTGAACTTGGCCCATTCCACTTTGGTCAAATCACTGGTGTCACACTCGCCCTCGCTCACAAAGAACAGCGGATCCCCATGGCAACGACCGGCTTGGAAGGAGCACAGCGACATCGGCACAGTCACACCGATGTCAACGTTTAGGACACAGAGGCTCTCCGGCTGTGAGCTGCCCAAAAAGACACACACAGACACACACACAGACACACACAGGTCAGTGAGCTCCTTATTAACGGCATAATGTTTGCCACTTTCATTTTCCACATGCATTCAATAGTATTTCACAGTTTTATTTAAATATTTAATGATCAAACTTGTAAAAGCTTGTTAAAGTGTGTACATATTGATTTAATAACAGGGATGATACATAAAAACTTACCGGCAGCTCTCCCGGTCAATACAGACACATTTTGAGTTCTGTAGTTTCTGTCCTGGACTACACTGACCATCAGGAAGAAACGGTTCCTCTACATTCAGGAGATCAACAGAAAGAAGAGAGAGAAAACATTAGCCCTCTTTGTGTTGGTCTCATCCAATGCTTGGTAAGACAGTCCTGGATGTTCCCATTGAAACGCTGATAGAACTAGATGTTGATGAGCATGTGAATGTTGATGTGCACTTTTTAAACGAATCATCATTCATGTAAAAAAAAAATATGAAGTGAGAATACACTGACGATAAAGCATAATCTGACCTTTTATTGTTGACAAGTGTAGAATAGGCTTATTGTTGCCCCTTGTGGTCGATAGAAGAAAAACACATTCTACAATTGTGACAATGGTTGCTTTCTGCTCTTGAGCCCCAGGCACCAGTGACAAGCAATGTAGCACAGCAGAATAAAACAAAGAAAATAGTGCACCCGGAAACTTACATAGATGAGATTTTTGCTTTTATTACAAGTGCTTTCAGACTACATTGGTACACGGGGCTGTGTCTGAATAGGATTGTAACTTTCTAAAGGCAATGCATCTTTAACACCCACTTCACCCTGTGATTGGCCTGCTGTGCAGAGGTTAGAAAGTAGCAAGGGTTAAAAGTTAGGTCCATTTCAACCAGCTACGACTTTTAAAATGTTGCGTGCACATTAAAGACTTGGATCGTAACAGTAGAATGTGAATGGGGACATTCATTATGAATGCGACCGCTTTCCCAGCCGGCATGACCAGACGAGTCCGCGGATGCACAACGGGAAAAGTGTGTGGCTCATACATTGTTGTATCGCTAATTCCCTTTAATACTTTGCAACCACTGTCCATTATCCAACAGCTGACATTTTGAATAATTGTTCTACTGTACCGTTAGTGCAGCGTAGGTCAGCAGGTATTGGAGGCTCCCAGGTGAGACTGTTGCCACATCGGTAGCGGCCCACTGGCATTGGCCTCAGGCCCTCCTCGTCACAGTTCAGACCCACTGCTTCACCCATTCTGTACTCTTCTTTGTGAGGAACCAGCACCATGCCATCAGGGATATCAGGAGGAAGGCACACTTTCCCTATTGAGCACAGGAAGACAGATGTTAGCTAAGGTAGATACAGTATATATTAAAGGTGCACTATACAGTTTCAGAGGAGGGGTACGTCTTTTACATTTGCAGAGCCTGCAGTTAGTTTACAAAACACATTTTCTCTACATGTAATTCTTAGCATTGAATATTCTATCATCATAACCTGGAACCAAATGCAAGACAATAATATGTTTACAAACAAAACTGCTAGTACACAATAGTGAAACTGTAACTTTAAAGGACGCTTTCTAACTTTTAACAGCTTTTCAGGGATCTCATTTTCCTGTTAGAAAAGTTTGTTTATTCGGTATTGACAGTATACTGTAGAAAATGTTCAATAATTCTCTGACAAACCCAAAGCGACATGTGCACCTTGTTTGTGTTTGTGGAGTGAGACAAACAAACAATGTCAGACACATGGTCGCAAAATGACCAGAGTTCCTGCATCCACGTTGGCCTGTCGGATGAGATAATAGACTTACTGATGCATCTGCCACTTGGTGGACTCCACGTCCCGTCAGGAAGACAGTTGAAGAACTGGAAACCGTCCAGGTCAAATCCACTGTAGCACTGGAACTCCTCGTCCTCGCCAAAGTCATAATACTGCTTGGCTTTCTGTAAAAAGATAATAAACACAAAAAAAGTTAGGGACAATCTAAAAACTGTATATAGGCTACTCTCTCAGGTTCTGTTTGTTTATATGATGCTGTTGTAATACACTTTCCACTCTGTTACAATCCATCATGTTCAGCTCATAATACTTTTGTTTCCTTCCTATTTCTTAATTTCTTTCTTATATGTGCTAATGCTGTAAATACAAGTAATGAACAACAACATAAAACGGTTGAGATAATATAAAACATGTTCTCAGAGGAGAAGTTATAACTGTTGAAAATGCTGTACAATAATGAACACTTTTAATATGATTAGATGCTGATTGCTTATGCTTATTTCTTATGGATGATACATTGGGTAATACTGTACATGTTACCCACAATAACCCCATTTATTTCCATGGCAGTATTGAGCTTTCATATATAAAGAAACAAGACTAAAGAAGTGCGTATTTTTCAATATTCCGGTCAGTTAGATGACACTTTTACCAGGGCGATAAGCAACAGTAGCTGTGGAGGGTCAGTGTTTACCCTGAGAAAGCTGTTGTCTGGACTCTTTGGCCTCAGGCAGCCCTGCACACCGGGAGGCAGCTCGTCTCTCCAGCCTTCATAGAAGTCATTATCGTTATCACAGGTCTCCTGTCTAAACAACGGAAACATGAAGAATATGATTTAGTAAAGAGAATTGATATAGGAATAGGGACACATTTTCAAAATTCACTTTTTGCAGCAGTGGTTACATACCATGCATCGTTTATTGAAAAATGAACAAGGTGGTTTGTGCACTTGAAATACTTTTTTAATCTTAAAATGAATACATTTGTTAAGGTAAAATATTTTTTTCCAATAGAGTCCATGTAATAGTGTCTCTAGTTGGACATACAAAATGTGTTGACGTTTTTTGAAGCACTTTACATTTAAGTGAAGTGAATTAGTAGTCACTTGTTTCTTAGATGCACCAGTGAGTGCAAAGCATTATGGGACAATGTAATGTTTGAGTTAAACTGTGGTTTAGTGACGGCATGTTAATGTGTTGGTTACATTGGGGTTATGTCATGTGTTCTCAGTGTCTGTTTTGTGAGGATAGTGTGATCTTTTTATTTAGCAATGTGGTCGACATAATTGTCATTGGGTAATTTATGGGATACAGCTGAACCCTAAAAAGAGATCTCTATCCCCTGCTGTATTTCTGTTGTGCTAGCTTCCAACAGTAAGTTTAATCTAATAACCAATAAGCAAACATGTGATTGGATGACAACCAAATATTAAAATGTATTACATTAGACAGAAAATACATGTTGAAAGGATAAATATAAAACATGTAGTCTTAAATTTCTTGTGTTGATCAGAAGTTATCTTTTTTAGTGTGATCAATTCATATTTTTGTTTTACTGCAATATAATATAATTAGCTTAGCTAAACTTAACATTTTTGCTTCCACCTAACCTCATACAATTTGGTGGAACCTGTTGACAAAAATAATTATATAAAAGTCGATGATTACATTTTTTCCTTCGATTGGGATGTATGGCTTTCAAATTGGTGTAAAGGAATGAAAACTATGTCAAATTCTCAAACAGTTGGTCTTACTTTAAAAAGAGGGATATGTGACACACATCCTCCTCTCTGTCAAGCCCCTTGCAGGGTTGTCCTCCTCTCAGGGGGGCGGGGTTATCACAGCGCCTCCTGCGATGTCTCTTCATGGTGGATCCACAGTGGCTCCACGGGCCCCAGCAGCTCCAGTAACCATCCACCGCCTCTGTGGGCAGGACACACCAAAAGCACATATCCAGTGTGAACTAAATATGTAAACTGCACCTTTTTCCATTACTTTGATATGATGAAAAATACCTGCAGAATAATAATATTCCCAACAGCCTTAGTTGTTGAATGTTAGCAAATGCTAAGATGCTGAACATGGTTAACCATTTTACCTTCTGAACACCAGCACGTCAGTAGCAGATGTTAGCATTTAGCTCAAAGCACCGCTCGGTGAGTAAATTTTGCCCCAACGACGCTTACTCTGATTTCTGAACTTTAGACAGGCTGCAGTATTAATCAGACACTTTCAGATTCTGGGTCAGTTTTGGATAAACTTGGGGGGAAAAAAACAATGGAGTTGTGTTCTGCTCCCAACTGAAAACGAGAACAAAGTGTTTCAAATTTGCTACAATGCTAATTCCTGCAACTTGTTCTCCATAGCAATGGGGGCTGAGGCTCATGGGTATCTCGTCCCAAAGTCAGGAAAGAAACAAAGTTTGAATAATAAACATTAACAAATACATTTCAGTAAGGTTTAATTATCCGGGGGGCTGGCTTAGCTCATCTCACTACAACCGTATTCCTTCTGTCTTCACATTAACACCAAGCTTACTACTGTGTTCTACGGCAGTCCGGCTGTATACCTGAAGTGAAGTCGGGGGCTCGTATCTCACAGTTTTCGCCGTATGTGCCGGTCTGACAAACACAGTTGCACTCGGTAACGGAGAGAACTGGCCTGCCGTTATTGGGGCAGGGAGCGCACTTGCAGGTGTCAAACTCCTCCAGGTACTGCAGCAGAGCCTTCCTCAGGTGTCTCCTCTTTGTGACAGCACACGGGATACCCTTAACCAGATCTATGATCAGAAGCAGCTGGACAAAAACACACACACACACACAGACAGGGTGCAATATCAGCATTTTGTAAAATTGGATTGGAAAATTGGAATTATTCTTACGTTGTATTTAACATTCTCTGCATGATTTCACCTTGTATTCGACCACGACAGGGTTTTCGAGGACGGACAAGGCCCAGTCCCTGTAGGTGTTTTTGTCCGGAGACGGGCCCTGCCTCTCCCAGGCCAGAGCTGCTGCCTCTCTGACCCGACCTCCTTTCACCATGGAGAAAGACTTCTCTGCTGACTTGATGTACGAGCCTGGACCAGAGATATGTTTTTAAGGAAAGAACGTGGTGATAATAAAAAATAGTCCCCCATTAACAGTAGAGTTGATGTTGGTGATATACCTTCATATTTCTCAGTCATCTTGTTGTTGGAGCATCGGTTTACACGGCTGACTTGGGTGTAGAGGATGACGGAAAATGTGCTGTCTCGCTTCAGGCAGCCGCTCGTCTGCTCATCTGTTTGACCTGTAGGAGGGGTGGAAGAGTGTAGAGCAACATGCCACAGGAGCAAAGGAACTGACAACAAAACATCATATAATAGCACTGTATGGATTGGGTTTTTCTTTTTGTTTTTTTCCATTGTTTAAATAGTACAGGTGCATTAGGGCTTTAGTACTGCTTACTTGTTCACGCATTTGTGGTTTATTCTCAACAATTTCTGATCCAATTTTCAGTGGGTGAAAAGCTATTCAGCCATTCACCATGTCAATAACTTTATATTAAGACACAAAGTACAATTATTGGAGAGAGGTAAGGAAGGTTAAGGCTATGGTTAACCGGCAGCCCAAACAACTCAGCTTCTTTCAAATATCGAAACCCTTTCCAGTTATTACACTGTGTTCCAAATGATTATGCAAATTGGAATTAAAGCCACTATGAGTAACATGGCACGTTGGCGTCCCCTTTGGACAAAAGCGGTAGTATTTTTACGACGCCCGCTGTCGCAAAGCTGTTTTCTAGCTCGTGCCAGGCGCGTGAGTGTGAACTGAGAAGGGAGCAATATAGTGCATGTCCGTGTGTTGAAAGTGTGAGGACTCTTTTCGGCTCCGTGAGAGTGGTTTTGACTAGGGATGGGCATAATTAATCGATTAATCGATCATTGCTCGTTAAGAATATTGTCGATCACGTGAAATTGTTATCGATCATATAGCCGTTGTGTTGCGCAGTGTGAGTCCGGCAGCACAGCAATACAGACTGTATGGGCAGCAATTAAACATCCTACCAGCAGGGGGAGATACTTACCTAGTAGTAGGAGACAACAGAACAGGCTCAGGCAGCAGCCTGCGAGCTGCCGTAGATGGCAAAACTTAAACTGGGCGAAGTTTGGCATCGGACAGCTTTAGAACCGAAAATAACTAAGTTCATTAAGCATTGTGAAACCTTGTACAACACTTAAACAAACCGAATTATGTACCACTTGTACATTGAAGCCTACATCCGACCCTGTTTAACGTCTCACGTTAGCGCCGCTAGCATTAGCGGCTAACTTTAGCATCTATGCTTTCCTACTTCGCCTTCATCGGGGAACTAATTTGCACATTTTGTTTATTAGATGAAGTAACGTTAGGTCCTTTACCACTCAGAGAAACGTGCCGTGCCCTTATGCAGTCTTTGGCAGCATCTTAGGAGGCGCATATGTGTTTAATCTTGAAAGGTATCGTAGCATTGGCTCATAGCCTCAGGCTTTAACCAGCGCCGCATTTTATTATTATTTTAAAAAGTTGCCTTGTCTTAATATATTTGTTTGCCTAGAAGATCTTGGAATAAAGATGTAATTGAGTAAAAACCTCTTGTATACAGTCTATGGTAAAACGCTGTATTTTGGATGTTCTGTTGGCATTTATATGTAAAAAAAGATAACGATTGCTCGATAATTGCTCGTTAATTTTCCCGATGATCGATTAATTGAATTTCTTAAAATGCCCATCCCTAGTTTTGACACTGCATGAACTAATGCCAGTCCCTCCGACTCCTCACAGAAAGCGAATGAACGATAGACGGCAGTTAGTATGGATCACGATGAGGTAATGTGTTTATGTTGTTGTAAATAATTACTATTTCAGATAATGGTTATCTGATGATGGTGAAGGAAAGCAAACTTTGTGTTAGTACCAACCGCTCATTCATTTAGGAGTAAACACTGCAGTCTAGTTTCGCTCTCGTGAAATTGTATACATGTTGCTTGGCAACGCCCTCGTCCCCCCGTAGCCTATATCACTCTCCCTTTTAGCTTTTCTTCATTGCATTTTCCTTTTTTTCTTTGATGGTTCAGCCCTGTTATCGGTCATTATGACGACAAATAACTGTATCAAACAAGGCTCCCGCTCCCCTTCCCTCACCTGGAGGGATAGGCTTCTCAATTCACGTTGCTGCGCCACACTGAAATCTGCGACCAATACGGATATGTGACCATAGAGCTTGCACAAGCGAACCGAAAATCGGACTGGGTGTGCGACCAGACCAAAAGCAGTAATAAAAACTATTTAAAAACGTCTTTCTTTGCACTGATGGTCTCGTTTGCTGTTAAAGGTAATTTATGATTATCAGAGGAAACATGAGGCTGTTTAAAAGATATTTAAATGTTACTCGTAGCCGCTTTAAGTGTCATAATTTTTTGTATTTAATTTAAACTCATGGATGGTATTGTGTCTCAGGGCGCTTTGGATCATTGAAATCAATCTCAGACACCTGTGATAAGTAAGCCCAATCAAAGGAAATCTACTTAACAAGGACGTTCCACATTATTAAGCAGGCCACAGATTTCAAGCAATATGGGACAGAAAAAGGATCTCTCTGCTGCCTAAAAGCGTCAAATAGTGCAATACCTTGGACAAGGTATGAAAACATTAGATATTTCACGAAAACTTAAGTGTGATCATCATACTGTGAAGAGATTTGTGGCTGATTCAGAGCACAGACGGGTTCGTTCGGATAAAGGTAATATGAGGAAGGTTTCTGCCAGACAAATTCATCGGAATAGGAGAGAAGCTGCTAAAATGCCATCACAAAGCAGCAAACAGGTATTTGAAGCTTCTGGTGCCTCTGGAGTCCCGCGAACCTCAAGGTGTAGGATCCAGAAGTTTGCATTTGTGCATAAACCTATTATTCGGCCACCCCTAAACAATGCTCACAAGCAGAAACGGTTGCAGTGGGCTCAGAAATACATGAAGACTAATTTTCAAACAGTCTTGTTTACTGATGAGTGCCGTGCAACCCTGGATGGTCCAGATGGATGGAGTAGTGGATGGTTGGTGAATGGCCACCATGTCCCAACAAGGCTGCGACATCAGCAAGGAGGTGGTGGAGTAATGTTTTGGGCCGGAATCATGGGGAGAGAGCTGGTTGGCACCTTCAGGGTCCCTGACGGTGTGAAAATGACCTCTGCAAAGTATGTTGAGTTTCTGACTGACCACTTTCTTCCGTGGTACAAAAAGAAGGAAAGTACCTTCCGTAGTAAAATCATCTTCATGAATGACAATGCCCATCTCATGCTGCAAAAAATACCTCTGTGTCATTGGCTGGTATGGGCATAAAAGGAGAGAACCTCATGGTGTGGCCCCCATCTTCCCCTGACCTCAACCCTATTGAGAACCTTTGGAGCATCCTCAGGCAAAACATCTATGAGGTTGGGAGGCAGTTCACATCAAAACAGCAGCTATGGGAGGCTATTCTGGCATCCTGAAAAGATATTCAAGCAGAAACTCTCCAAAAACTCACAAGTTCAATGGATGCAAGAATTGTGAAGGTGCTATCAAAGAAGGGGTCCTATGTTAACATGTACCTTGGCCTGTTAAGATGTTTTTGATTGAAATAGCTTTTTATTTCACTAAATATGATCTCCACATTCTGCAAATTCAACAAATGACCGTTTTTAGTTGTTTACAACCTATAAAATGTTTTGAAACTCTGTTGTGTATAATAATTTGGAACAGTGCATTTGGAGTTTTTTATTTTTGAAAACAATACTTTTATTATTGGGAGGTTTGTTCAATAAAATTTTAAATATACTCTTAACGGTTGACTTGAAAATTATACTGACTGTGATTTGCATCGACTATTTCTGAAAATCTGGGAAAATCTAATTTGCATTATAATTTGGAACGCAGTGTAGTTTGCGTCCAGACTTTTGTGTGAACACTGCAGCAGCCCATTGTGTTTATTTATATATTTTTGGGGGCATTTTTGCTTTTATTTTATTTATGAGGGGAACAACATGTAGAGAACGACCCTGACCGGATTCAAAGTCCCGTGTCTGCTGCAAGAAGGACTGTGCCTCATGCGAGGGTGGGCGCTCTTAACAGTTCACCACGAGCGCACCGTCTCTCTATGATATTGATCCTCTTCCATGTTGTGTGCTGCTGTTGTACCTGAAGTCTTCAGCTCCTCTCGGCTGTACTGGTACATCAGGTCATAGTTTCCGCCCAGTGTCCCTGAGCTGTAGTAGTGTGTCCCAAAGCGCTGGAAGATGTCTCTGTACAAGGCATAGTTGTACTGCAGAGGAAGAGCGTGGAGGAACTGGAGAAAGGGCTGCGACAGGACCAAGTCCCCCGGGTCCCTCACCTTGAACTTGGACACAGGCAGAACCTGGTTCACCCGGAAAAACTTGGAGTCCTACAGGAGCAAAGATAGGAAATGACGAAGACAAGGAAGGCAAAGATTATGGCCATATCTGAAACTGGCCATGTGTGTGCATATTAACAAAGACATGCAGGTGTGTGTGTGTGTGTGTTTGCATGGTCTTGTGTTAATGTTGTTGTTGGGACCTTGTTTAAAACCGTTAGAGATAGGAAGGACATATCGCTACAAATGTGTGTGTGTTGTTTGAGTAACTCACCATTTTCTTTGAAGCTTGAAAAGCATGTTTCTTAGAGTTGGATTGTGATGCAGCCATCGAACGGAATACAAGGAAGAGGAAAGAAAACCTGTCTCGATTGTCGCTCTGACTTTCAGACGAACTAGATGTCTTCATATTGATGGGCTCGCTGTGCACCTCCTGGGGTTTGATGCTGAAGTCATCAATCACGGCAGCCTTTAAGACCACAACCACATCTGTTAGATTACTAGGTCTACAACAACAAGAATAGTAAGAACAAAAATCAAATGTGCTTAAAAGAGACTCTCTGCAAACCACTGATGAACATAATTGATTGAGACCTCTGCAGGTAGAATGTGTACATTTCTGACCACGATAGGGACACTTTCAAAGCAATATTACAGCAGACAGCAAAGCTGTGCAATATTTTAAGCACAAGTTTTCACCAGGATTTAATTTTTTCAGCAAACAAAAAATGTATTGTAATTTTTTTTTAAATTAACCCATTCGAACCAACATGTTCATGTCTGATCATTTCTATTTGGGAGTTGGGGTTATTAAGGTTCCTCATGATGAAGTAAGACATATGTCAATTGAAGAGATTTTATTTCCAGTGCTGTCATTCACTTTTCACATTATCGAAGTACATTATTTATTATACGATTTTTCAAGAGAAGAAAGGAGAATAGGAGATCTGCTAATGCTCGCAACACAAATTAACATAGTATACTATGTAACATTTACGATATAATTTACATTATATATTGCATATGGGTGAAAGGGTAGCATAGCAACTTAAAAAATCGGACTTTCCCATACTTAATACATGGCCTTAAAAAATTTAGAAGACTTATTTATATGAAAAGGAATCGGGTCGGAGTTTTCTGCGAAAATACAAAGCATTTGACGTTACTGCGAGACCCAAGTGTGTTTCGAATACAAATTGGAGAAGAAGAAGCTCAACCAGTCAGCCACAACAGCTGAAGTCATTGCAGCTCAATCGGGGTCTGATGTGCTTGTCATAGGACCAATGGTCATGTTTGGACAACCTTCCCAACTGGCTGCCATCTTTAAGTGAGGAGCATTCTCAAGTGTGCTAACAGAGCAGGGAGTTGTGAAAAAAGAGCACAACTGATTTAACATTAGGTTGTTCAGCTTGACAAATTACTACAAAAATGTATACTACCTTAATGTCCAAGCTCTCAAAGTTGTGAGGTACTCTGTGGTAGAGCAGCGTGCTTGGAGGCCTCCTGATGGTGCAAGTTCCTCCCATAAACATGTTGTCCAGTACCTGTCCCCTCGGCTCCTCTGCTAGAGCATCAAACCTTCACACACAGACACACACAAAGTCAAACGTTGTGTTTTATAGATGAAGAATATAGGGAGGGCTTGGCAGAAAGGATTGTAATTTATGAAGGGAGGAAAAGCAAAGTTGTAAACTCTGCCGTGACCTTTAGCCTACCCATTTCCCACCAGGTCAGCCCCGGGGGCCACCCTCTTCTCTGCTGGACACACAATGTTGAAGTTGACACAGTCCCTCTCGTCAGAGTTGTCTCCACAGTCATTCTGTCTGTTGCATTGTAGTGTAGAGTTGATGCAACGTCCTGCAACAGAAAGGATATTTTTTCGACAATTAAATGTTGGTATATTTGTCTTAATATGTGTGTGTGTGTGTGTGTTTGAAACCGGCAGTTAGATTCAGGGCCAATCTGAGCAGACTCGTCTTTTTGGAAGGTGGTGCTTAATGAACATGGAGAGTTCCAGTCAGAGGCTGAAAAGAGGAGATTCAGCAAAGGCACTGAGAAAGGCACAGAAATATAAATGGTGTTGTGGACACTACCACAAGAAAAAAGGTCCAAGTGGACACACAAATAAAACATTTTAACCATAACCTGAGCATTATATGTCAGCCAGGAGCTGAAAGGATTTGATTTGATATTTTCAATCAGCTAGAAAATGTATGATTATGATGAAACAAAACTACACCAGTTTTAGAGAATTGCATACACTACTCACCACTATCACACTTGAAGTTGTCTTTGCATTCGATGGGTGCTAACTTGCACTCTGTTGCGGGGTAACATGGCCTCTCCTCTGTCAGCTCCGGGCTGCAGGCCGACCCACCAAACTGGGAAGGCCTCTGGACAGACCTCGTCCGTAACTGTGGGCAGCAACATGTGAGCGAGACGAAATTGGATTCATCTCATTTACAATACTTAGCACTTAAACTTAGTGATCGCCAATTGAAAAGTGTTGCTATTAAAATATTGGTTGTTAGAAAAGATTGATGAATACATACAACTGGAGGAACAGAGGTGTGCATTGTTGTATAATATTAGGGCTGTCAAGCGATTAAAAAAATGTATCTAATTAATTACAGGCTCTGTGATTAATTAATCTAAATTAATCTCATACTTATATGACACTTTTATGCCTTTTTATAAACAGCTGTATAGCCTACGGTTTCTCTCTCTCTCTCTCTCCCTCTCTCTCTCTCTCTCTCTCGTAACTTATGTCTCCTCCCCTCAGCCAGCTTTCTACATTAAATAAAATTAGGAACTTTGCCGAATTTTCTACTTAAAACCACAAAAAAACAAGCAGGCTAAATGAAGACTGTCTATCTCCCACAACAGACAGCGCTGCACTGCCACAGGTTCGCTTAGCCTACGCCCTACGCCGACTCATTTACTATCGTCCTACTCATAGCCAAAAATATTGACACACACACACACACAAGAGGAAAAAAGGCAGGCTGCATATGCTAGGAAGAGTGACGGGGGGGGGGGGGGGGGGGTCCGTTTATGGGGGAGACGAGGCAGCTAGCAAACAAAAGTGAGACGGAAGATTGAGAGATACTGAGAGTTTTGAACCGACATTGTTAATTAGGCACCCACTAAATCAATAATGCACAGACACTGCGGAGAATAACATAAGATAACTTTCTACCTTCATGCTTATTTGCCCGGAGCTTCCCATAAAACGTCCATAGAGCCCTCTCTATGTTTCTTTCTTTACTCTTTAATCCCGTGCGGGCCGTGTCCGCAAACTACAGGTACAGCTGCGCAATTGTCTCACCCCTTTTGCACCGGGTCAAAGGGCACTATAGAAGTGCGATTAATCTGCGTTAATTTTTTTAATCGCGTTAATTTTTCTGTGATTAATTAATCGAAATTAACGCGTTAATTTGACAGCACTATATATATATTATATACATTAATATTTCACATTACATTAATATTTCACATTAATATTTCACATCACATAAGATTCCAGCCCTGAAAAGCTATAAGATATGCTTAATAATCTACCAATTTATTTATCCAACCATTTTTTATTTCCTCACTGGTTCACAAAAATAAATCACCCTGGACATACCATGCATACTGAACTAGGAAAAACCGCATTCAGGTACTACACTCCTCACTGCTGGATACACTTTTGGACTCTATCAGGCTAGATAGTTTTTTTAACCTTAGCCCAATCAATAGTGAGAATGAGTCCGTAGCAAAGACAGCTATATTTTTCATCAAGTCATTTAGTTTTGTTTCTTGCCTGTTTCTTGGCACAGGGCGAGCATTCGGACCAAGGCCCGAAGTCTGTGAGCAGGCAGTTGATTGGACAGGCCTGCTCATTACAAGCTCTACTGTCAGCTGTCCTACACAGCTGCTGGCAACTGCTCCTATAGTAATAATCATCACGCTGGAAATACCTATAAAAAAATATGAAAGTCACTTCCTGCATAATCACAGCGACATAATCTGCATTTGGCTCTGGCTCAATTTTCACAGCAGTTTTAAATGGCATAAAATGGCATACTTTTAATTCTCAACCATCACCTGTGTCTGTGCTGTGTACCGTAGTTGCATGTCTTGGAGCAGGCAGACCAGGATCCCCATGCGGCCCGGTCACAGAAACAGGCCAGTCCAGCTGAGAGCCAACTGAAGAGCTGAAGCAGCAGGACCAACCGGCTGGAAGGAGCCATCAGGTAACTTCTAACTGGTTTCAACTTCTCTGGAAAATAATTTCACAATCAGGCCGGAATCAACGACTTCCTCTTGTATTCAATTAAAATCAATACAGTGTTGAAATTGGTAAGTTATTACATTTATTTAAAGCTGGGGTATATGATTTGGGAGAAAATAGCAGTTGGGATAGAGATTCGAATCCAAATACCTCAACCGCTCCACTTGTGTTCTCTCTGGTCCCTCCCTGACACGCTCTACACCAACAAAGTCGGTGCCAAAGTGAATGGACAGTCCCAACAGCCAATAAGAACGGAGAGTCGGAGCCTCGCTCTGATTGGTCAAAGTGTACATGAGCGGTGGCAATTTTTGGGGCCGGCACACAGAGTTATTATACTATCTATGGCCGGCACACAGAGGCAGGGGAGAGCAAAGTGATGAGTAGATATTCTCAGACCACTGCATATAGCTGAATGGCTAATATGACATTTTTGCCAAATATTACAGTGAAAAAGCTACCCACCCCAGCTTTAATTGGATTTTTATACTTTTTCAGGAATTGTATCATATTGATTACTTAGTTTACTTTGATAAATACGATACAATATCAGTATTACATAACAGGATAAAATCAAACTAAAAGTTAGATACTCAAAATCAAAGGATGACTTGATGCTCCCACAGGTTTTCATTGAGGAACATCCTAACAGACTTTCTGTTGAATGTGAAGATGACGATTGAACTGTGAAGACATATATAAACCCAAACCTTAACTCAAATCTACTGCAGTTCAAAATGTTGCAGCACATTTCTGATGCACCTAAAAGGCCCTCTAGACAAGGCAAGCTGAGTTTTAGTGAAATAAGTGTTTTTAGCATGAAAATGGGCGCTCAATAGGGAAAAGACAAACAAAAATGGCAGATAAATATAATCATACAAAGCAACAAACACAGGGTGATGGTGCAGTTTGTAGGGATAATACATTCTAAGTTAATTAAAAAAACATAAACATAAACAAACAACATATTTTACTTAAGTTTAGTCAACAAGATTAAAAGAAGTCAATCTGACTCACCACTGAGGTCGTCCTCTTCAGCAGATATTAAAGCCAATCAGTGAGTAGCTCCTGTGTTTGACTGCAGTTCAGTTTTCTCACAAAGTGCACTCTGCACTGCAGGCAGAGCTGAATTTGACTTGAGGTTTGTGGCTGAGTTGCCAGTAGCGTTATAAAACCTCCCCCGTTGATTTAACAGGAATCCAGCTGTTCTTTTTTTTTTTGCTTAAATTTCCCAATCATTGTCCAAATTGTCTCAGAATAAATAAATACTTAAAGATAGTCTACCCTTGTGTCCCTGGATGTTACGGGAAGTTTAGCGCTCTGGAGTTTCCCGGCTGTACAGATATGAACCAGATGTTCTGTCTTTGAGACTTGACAGTTAAGAGATAGTGTGAGGGGTGAGAACACTGCTTTTCCTTCCCCCACTTTCTTCAGTTAGCCAAAAACTTGCACAATCTGGGACTATGGACAATCACATTTGGTCCATGTTGTAAAAGAAATAGGCATACGTGAATTCTGCCAAATTTGTAAAACTGCAACGCTGTAACTGAAACCTTAAAAAAATGTGCATACAAGGGAGGGACTATCATTTCTGATTGGCTGATCTTGCACTGTCTGTTTGGTTTCTTAAGGGACAGGAGGTTAGCTAGGCCTAGATAAGTAGCTAAAGTATCAATTATCAGAAAGTACAGTGTTGTTATATGCACTTACAAAATGGTGAATGAATGTGAAGTTAATAAACATACAAAAGTGTATAAGTGTAAAAAGCACAAGAGTATAAAATTAAAATTGTCCTTACAGCAGGACACGGCATAACTGCTGATTTTTATTCGGGGAGTAAATTACATTTTTGAAGTGTCCGAGGAGCTGGCAGCTATGCAGAGTCTCACGGATACTACGACAGGAGAGGATTTTTTTTTTTTTTTTTAAGATTATTTTTTGGCATTTTCAAGCTTTAATAGATAGTACAGAGTTGAAATGGGGAGACAGAGAGAGAGGGGGGTGACCTGTAGTAAAGGTCCACGGGTCGGACCCGAACCCGCGACCACTGCGACGAAGGCCGGAGCCAACATGGCACATGCTCTATCCACCACGCCACCGGAGCGCCCCAGAAGTGGATATTTTTTGTAAAAAAAAACGATAGAAGAGTTGGATTTAGACTGGTCTAAGCTGGCTAGCGGCACAACGGACCGAGCTCCGAGTATGGTTGGTGCGTCGCGGTAACCTGGAAATCCATAACCTGATATCTTGAACGATAGAGGGTCTGGCCACGATCAATAGTAATTTCCAACTCAAGGGGCGGCTCCTACTCGTGCATTTCAAATGCCACTGCACGCAGTTGGATAGACAACCAATCAGAGCGATGCACAAGGTGACGTAAGCGCCGTTCGTTTAGCGAACAGCTGTTAAACTGTTAAATTAAACGTTTGCCATTGTCGGTCGGCAAAACAGAACATTCCACTTACTTGCTAATGAAAGATTTGAGTGCCATCTTCCAAATCGTTAAGGGTCGAGGCCAAAGCAGTCTCAAACTCACACAACATATCCGCAGCCATCTTTGATGTTTACTATCACGGCTTCGACGTCGCATGCACGTCACTGTCGTCATCCGGTTACGTCCTCCCCAGAGCACCATATAAAGGGCTCTGGCGAACCCATATTAGATAGAACCAATTGAAACGTGAGACCCAGATTTCTGGTCTTCTTGATAAAGCTTCAACGGAGCGTGGCCAGACCAACAGGAGCAGCAAATTTAATTTGCCAGCGCCTATGGCAGGTCTGGGAATGCCAGGCTAGCGTCGCGGGGCTAGTGGGGCCCATAAAAAGAGAAATGGAGGAACAAGGTCTCTGAGAAACCAACGGTCCCGTTTCCAAACAAGAAGTGCAAGGACAGCTGAGTTCAGTGTGCTGTTCCGTGAGCTTCATGCCCAGGTTAAGGACATTTGCATATTCCAGAACCCTTTTGCTGCCGACATTAATGACACCTTGCCTTCTCTTCAATTTGAACTGGCTGAGTTGCAGACCTGCGATGTGCTGAAAGACGCATTCAGCCCCAACTGTCTCATACGTAGAGTACTATGCTTCACTCCCATACAAGACCTTTCCTAACATAAGAAAGCACACAGTCCACAGTTTTTGGTAGCACATATATCTGTGAGCAAACTTTTTCACGCATGAAGCTGATAAAAAAATAAGACGAGATCAAGACTCTCAGATCAACACCTGCATCAGTCTTTTAAACTGGCTGTAACTTACGGAAAGCGATGAGTGCCACAATTCGGGCCGACATTTGATGCGGTTTAAACAACAATTGTCGCGTTTTAGCCGCTAAACCGCCCGGCAAAAACGCGGTTTGTTATTATGCAAAATGACTGATTGGTTGATGAATCAGGGAAATTAAAGATTGTTGTAGGAGTAAATGAACAAAAAAATAACAAATACAACTTAAATTTAAAAACAAAATTAAAAAAATATAAAAACTTACCCCATGAATGTCATCTAGCCTTCTCTTCTGCAGTTTAAAAACTGGTGGCACCTCACCTCCAAGTAGAACTTTAGATGCCTCGGTCCAGTGGGCAAAGATTTTGCGAAGCAAAAGCTCTGTTTTTGCCATGGCTCAAATATTAAGAATTAATAGAATAGAATCTTTATTGTCATTGCACAACAGGAATACAATGAAATTGCAGTGCTACTTTGGCCAGTGCATAATAAATAGTAAAAAAAGGAAAACAGTAATAAAGGAAGAAAGACAAAATTAAAACACTACAAATACAATAGAGAGACTCATGTGTAACCATTTCTTAGTCAAACAAAGGTGAACATATTTTGGCCTTACCTTCCACAGTCAAAATTTTCCATGAGCATGGAAAATTTTCACCATTTTTCGCACTGCCGTCATATCAGTCTAAACAATATTAAAAATAATGCAATTCCTTTACAGAACGTATTTTCAAATGATATAAAGTACATCAGCCATATTCAGATCAATCATATAGTAAACTTACAGAGGCTTAAACATAGAACTTGTGTTCAGGACTCACCTTGTTGGACTCAGAAGACATACTCACCTTCTGAAGGAGTTCAGCCAAGTCACTGAGAGGTCTGTGGCTGCACCATTGATATATTTGTAAGATACAGTTACTCAAAGTGTCCTTCCACTTGTGTTTGTGTGTGTGTGTGTGGGGCACTCAAAGCGTCCTTCCACGTGTGTGTGTGTGTGTGTGTGTGTGTGTGTGTGTGTGTGTGTGTGTGTGGCACTCCAAGTGTCCTTCCACGGGGGGGAAGGGTGTGGCACACAATTAGGCCAGTCCAAAAGAATTCCCACAGCAGGTTCTGGCTTCCTCCATGTTCACTTTGAAACCCTGGTACACAGGGTAGATGGGCAGCCTCAGCACCATCGCACATATGTTTGCCGTCGGATATAGGGCTGGTTCATCCTCCTGATGGAGAAATTCCAGCAGTAGCTGTGTTGGAAAACCCACTGCTGGGATTCTCGATAGTCCTGTTGCAAATGCCAACACCGCCCCCAAGGTCAGACCCGTATCTCCATCTGTTAGTACATAAGAGATAACTTGTAAGGACGACAGCATGTGATCATTAACAGGAATTTTACACTGCCTGACATGTGCAAATCTTTCGTCGTCCTTAGTTGCATTTCTCAGATCACAATAGAAATGTTCAAATGTCCTTGTTTAACTCTAAGTGTGAGCTAATAAATCAATGTGTCATTCTTTATAAAAAAAAATCTAATGTGTTTTGCTGGTTCTCTGTTAAGTAGTCACAATATAGGGATTGGTTCACTGGAATTCCCTACGCAGTGCTGTATTAACAGGTACACCTAGGTTCAACTTTTTAGGAATTGGGGTTGTAGATAGAAACACTGTCTTACCCTCCACCTCAATCAGCCAGTCCCTCCAAAAGGCCACTGTCCTGGACTCCTTCCTCCTCCGGTTAGAGCCCGGCTCGGACATTTTGATTGCCAGGAACAGTTCCTCTAGGTCCCCTGCCAGCAAAGGCTGTGGAATGTCCATGAAGACTGGCTGGAGTGATTCATGGTTCACTCCAATTAAGCACTGTCCTAAGACCATACGTCTGCAAACCTTCTTTAAATCTGTAAAATCAATGAGAGATAATAAATCAGAGAAAAAATCAAAGTCTGAAGCCGCTTCTAGCCTACTCCATTGTACATAATGTGAGCCAGCAAGTTACCTGCTTTCTTCTGACAAACTGTCCCTTTTTTTGTGACGCCATTGCCATGACATTTTCATACGGACCAAGGTGCAAAGACAATACTACAAAATTACACTACACGACTTTTCACGCGATTTGACAGTCGCAGACAATCTTCCAATGTCGGACTACCGGACCACCGGACATTTGGTGTAAGGTGGTCATCCGACCCGATTTCAGCCAGTCTTCTTCCCGTCTTGACATTCCGACATTATCAAACATGTTTGATATTATCATTAGTCTTAAGGGGTTGGCTCAAGCGAAATTACGTAAACACTGTCACACTCTGGCATGCACCAAGCACGACACAGGAGGAGCGGCATTAGTCGCGACCTGTGTTCGCCTGTGCAGGGACTTATTATCACAATCTAATATTTATCTCAAAAGGAATCTAGTTGTAGTCTTGCAATATGAGACCCCCAGTCTTTTCAAAATCTCACTCTGTGACTGAAAACTAATAACTAGTTGTCTTCAGGTGTGAGTTGATTGTGGTTAGATTAGGGCTGTCAAAATTAACGCGTTAACGCAGGGTGATTAATTTCTGGAATTATCGGTGTTAATTTTTTAAACGCATTTACGCATGCGCAGAATGATCCGCCCTGTGCATCCCACCGGCTCTGTACTACAGTCACTCTTAACGTTGTGGCTGACCCAGGATCAGTAGCTGGCTGCGCGCAGCCAAACATAGCAGCACGTTAGCCCGTGCCGTGTTTTAAAGTTTTAAACCGCCAACGGCCACGTCTGTGTCGGGTGCATAGATAGTATATAAAATCAACTGCGGGTGACAGTTGATGTCGAAGCAACAGGAGGAGAAATATTGTCCGCTCTGTTCAGAGCCTGTGAGGACACAAACGTCTGCAGTTTTCAGAGGTGTGTGTGAGTAGACATCAACATAACGTCGGCTTCCTGGCACACATGAACAGTCCCCTAGGACGTGGTCGCGCGTACAAACCCACGCACGCACGCGCACACACACACATATACACCGCGGACTGTAATCAAGTTGTATGTATTCAAGAATGCACAACCTATAGATTCACCAAATAAATGCCATTTTATATCCTATCCTATATTTGCCCAAAGACATAGTAAAGAGACAGACCAATTGAATTATGGTTTGGTAGGTAGGCCTATCTATTTTAGTTTGATTTACATTTATTTTCAGTATCAAAACCATCATTTGGATTTTCAATTAATAAACATACTAATTTTAAATGTACATATCCACCTTCTGTCCTTTATCTTTCCGTTCATACAACAATATACAGAGAAAATTCAAATTTTTTGGGCATATTTCGAATGGTAAAATTAATCGTGATTAATCCACAGAATCCTGTGATTAATCTGATTAAAAATGTTAATCGTTTGACAGCCCTAGTTTAGATGTAAGAGGGTTTCAGTCTTCAGTCTTTTCAAAGTCTTTTAAAAGTCCTCTAGTGTAAACCCAGCATAAGGCCGATGTTAAATTAATCTGCAGTAGCTGTAATATTTCTTTGTCTGGACGTTTGTTATTAGGATGTTTGTGGCCCCTGGGTATGACTCTACCTGTAAATCCATCTCATGGAATGGGGGAACCTGGAGACATTGGAATCACCCATGATGAGCCACTTGTACCTTGTAGATAGTTCCCACTCTTTCATTTTCTTTGCAGTGCTGATGTGGCGGTGTGGTCTACGCACAGGGGTGGAGGTTCGGGTGGTGGGCTTCGTGGAGTTGAACCTTCTTTGTGCAGTGCCCAGTGTTCCAATATCAACGGGGGGGGGACGCCTGATGTGAAGCCGTGACTGGGCCTCATCAGGCATGTTGACGTTCAGAATCGGTGACATGGGTGTGTCCTCTATAACCAGACCAGGTTGAGTTTCATCTGTAAACATCTCAGTAGCTGGGGGGGCTGGGGTCCAGGGAAGATGGCTCTCTGGGCTGGGGCGTCCGGATGGCTTTGCGTTTTTTTAGGGGTCGCCATTTACTCGCCTTCTGCAGTTTGGCCCTCAGATTGTGATCTCTCGCCTCTTACAAAGTGGCCGGAAGAGGGGACAGATCACAAACCTGTCTGAAAAGGCGCTCCGCGAAAAAGCAGGGAGTAACCCTCCCCTGGACCAGGCACATGGAAATAATTTGTCCCACCAGCCTGTATAGCCCTTTCTGCAAGGCTGAGATAAGGGGAAAGCGCAAGGTTATTAAAGTTTGTTGGTCATTTTAAATGCATGTTAAAAACTGTAAATTGTAACGCCCTATACTGTAAATTAAATTCAAAGCTTACCAACACCGTCCAGGGCCAGGGTTTTGCTCCCCTCAGGACCCTCAAAAATTACATTGTTTTGTAATTGGTGAATGAGGAGGGTACAGAATTCTCTGGTGGGTACCCCCTCATCCACCGCACCTTCTTCCACCCCATCCAAGTCGACAAACACTACATCTATTTTGCGGTTAGGGTCAAAGCTTGACCTAGAGAAGGCCCTAAATGTGCAGTGCAAGTTAAAGACAAATGTTAAATCTATAATTTGGCAGTGCTGATCCTTTTTATAAATAAGCAAATTACCAGATGTGTCAGCTGCTTAGCTATACAACTTTTCCTATTAAAAACTATTTAAAACAATTTCCCTGACACTACTTGGATAAGCTTTGCTGAAACTTACCTGTCTTTTTGTCCTTTTAATAATTTTGGAGTTAAAAGTCGGAAATTTCCGAGTTCCGAGTACAAAGGAACGCACCATTAAATCACTTGTTTGACAACTATCCGAGCGGATGTTTCAATGTTTATATTCCTGCACCTTCAAAGTAAAAGATGCCAGCTGGTACACACACAAACAGACGTAGCCTATATGGAATGATGACACGACGGTGCTTTGTTTGCCCGTACTGTGATAAAACATCACATCCGTCAACTAAACTCTACAGTTGTGTCCCCCCCACATCAAGGGTCGAGTAGGCTACTACGTGGGGGAAAGAGTCAAACCTTTGCAGATTCACAATTCTACTTATGTTTATCTTTCAAAATAAAAGACCACACTCACTGTTCTATATAGGCCTACAGCATAACTGAAGGCCAATACATAAACTCTATCTTTATAGATAAAGTAGCCTACCATACATACATACATGTTAAAGCACACAAAATCGAAGTCACAAAGCAAGTTTTTTTGCTTGCAGTCCACTATGAATAGACTTTAAAAGCACTGCTTATTCCACACTTTTTTGTGTTAGATATGTAACTGCTACATTTATCATCATAACATCTAAACTATTATAGGCCTAATGCTTTACTAGTGTACTCCACATGTTGCACAAATCACAAGAATAAACATTAATAATACAAATACAAGTTTATTTAATTTAAAAACTTTATTAAAATTAATTTAAACTTAAATTTGTTTTCATACAGGCTTGCCATGTCTGTATTACCTGTACCGTCCAGGAACCCTGTGTTAAAGACTGGTAGCGAATGGGCCGTACTCCTTCAGATGGATGAGCACACCTTCCGTCGCCATCTAAGAATGTCCTGGTCACAGTACAATTTCCTGCTCATGAAATTTGAGCAGCAGGGGCTGAATGAGGTCAACCATATTGGCGGGAGACCGGATGTTCCACTGAAAAGAAAAGTTTTGATGCTGCTATGGTACATGACCAACCAGAATTTGTTCAGGGAAATAGCAGATAAATTTGATGTGTCCCAGTCGACAGCCCACCGCTCAATTCTCGAGCTTCTCGGGGCACTCTGCTCAATCGCCTCCTCCTTCATCGCCTGGCCCAATCAAAGCGAGAAAAGGGCTTCTTCTGCAGCGTTCTCCAGGGCCTGTGGAATTAATAGCATAATTGGGGCGATTGATGGGTGCCACATAAAGATCCAGAGGCCTATCATTAGAGGAGGGGACTACCTCAATAGGAAGGGATTTTATTCTGTGATCCTGCAGGGGATCGTCAACGAAAGGGGCCGGTTCCTCGACATATTTGTTGGAGCCCCAGGGAAGGTACATGATGCCAGGGTGTTGTGCTCCTCTACCATCTATAGCACCTGGGAGGAGAACATGGGAGACTTCCAGCTGCTGGGGGACAGCGCCTACATTGGAAATGCCTTCCCGTTCATATTGTCCCCAAAGCGTGACAATGGTGCGCTTGCTGCAGAGGACCTAGCCGCCAACCTAAAAATAAGCCGTGGGAGAGTGATCGTGGAGCAGGCCTTTGGGAGGGTCAAGTGCAGGTGGAGGAGAGTCAGAGACCTGCAAAACACAAGGCTTGACATAGTGGTCATGGTCATCATGTCTGCCTGCATCCTGCACAACCTGTGTGCAGGGTCCACAGACATATGTGAAGACCATCCACAAGGCTGCCCGAGGCAGGCTGATGACGATGAGTAGGCTAGTGGCCAGTCTATTGTCTCTCTCTGCCACTTAGCAGAAAACATTGAAATAAAAGCAAAGTCAAAACTACATTCACAATTGTGCGTTAAAATGAATCCAGTGTTAATATTAAAATATTCATAAGACTACTGTCATTTCAACCATAGATAGTATATAGGCCTAAAAGGTTTCAACGTCTCTCAATCAATTAGGCTTAATGGCCACTAATTATTTTTTTTTATTTAAATCCTTCGAAAACTTCGGTACACATTCACTTCGAACACAAATATTCAAACAAATGAAAGTACAATTAAAACAATTACTGTGTGTGCCTCTCGGACCATGCTGAATATTTAAATTTGGTGGCTTTGCGTCTCATGTGACCCATTACACTCTTCAATTTGCAATATTGACAATAGTCCACGTTTCAAAAGTGTTCAAAAGTGACCCTGGCTTTTCTTTAGCCTACTTAACTTTGTTAAAAATAATAATTTTTAAACATTTTAGATATGCTACAATACAAATGTTTTGAAATATAGAACAAATACGATTTGAAATATACAAGAATGATTTGATTTAATATAAATTTTTTTTAAAATATACAACAAATAACTTATTAAATATACAATTACATTTTACAACAATAACATATAAATAATAATATAATAAAGATAGTAAAAAAATATATATGTATATTACATGGAAAAGCTTACATCTTAATTAAAAATATGAACAAATGTCTATTAAGATGTAAACTTTTCCATGTAATTTCTAAACATGTTCTCGAAGGACTGCTGGGACGCCCTCATTTCCTCCACCATCTCATTATGCCTTCGCTGGCTTGCAGCCTCTGACTCCCGGAGGAGCTGCATGAGGTCCCCTTCCTCCGCAGGACGTTTACGCCTCGATGGCGTGGAGGTTGGGGGAGGGAGGATGGCTGCCTCTGGATGAAGCAGATCAGGTCTCCTGATATCAAGCCCCAAAGAGGTCCCAACAACTGGGAACTCAATGTCATGATTCCCCCCAACAGTTCCTCCATCTCCTGGTAAAACGCAAAGCTCATGGCTCCCTTTCCTGCAGTGTTATTATTATCCTTCACTTTTTTGTAACCATCCTCAAGCGTAGCCCACTTCCTCGCCACCTTCTCTGGGTTGAAGCACATGTGAAAGTGGTCACCAAGCTTGGTGGCCATCTCCTTCCACATGTGCCTCTTTGAGCCCTTTGCGAGCCTCATTCTTCTTTTCAGCTCATGAAGGGTCTTAGGCAGCTCATCCATCCAGCTCCATCCGCCTCCAACTTCTGCCTCATGAGGTCGATGAGGAACAGAGAGTGTTCCTTGTCGAAAGAAGAAGCTGGTGGCAGTGGAGTGATTGTTTCCTCTGTGTCTTCTCCATGCTCTCTCTCTCTGCTGCTACCCCCTCTCCTTCTTCGAATGCGTTAACAACCTCCAAACCTAAAATAAATACATACAAAAGGTCAGAATATATCAGGTCCTATGCTTATTTTAAATATGTTTTATTAGACAGGAAAAAGGCATAACAAATTACAGGGTGTATACAGGATTTGCAAGTTGTATTATGCTCCATGACAGCACTGTCAATGCTGTGCGAGGCCATCGTGATCTTCTTTTTTTTAATTGTTTTCCATGTAGGCCTATGTAGACCAAAAGGCTATTGATATCCAATTCATTTTTATTTATATTTCATTTTAGTGCAGTTTGAGGTAATGTGTTGCTGGTGAAGGTTGTGTCTGTGTGTGCATGCATAGGCTGCGTGCAAACACTATGTAGGTGTGAGAGGTCAATTGATATTGACTATGCGGTTTATTATTTACATGGTCATAAGTGTGTTAATTTAGTTATGTCCCCTAAGTTATTTAATATGTTCTATAAATGCATGATTGTGTTTTACTGTGTCATGCCTGTTAATATTATATGGTGTAATGCCTAAGTTCCGCCACTAGGCGAAGCTATTGAACCGAAGCTATTGAAGTAGGCTACTGAGGAGGCTTTGAGTAAAAGAAGAAAACTCCGCTGTTGTTGTGTTTTTATTACTGTCGTAGAAGAAGACGTTTGATAACTGAGTAGACGCTTACAGCAGAGAAAGAATATGCTGGCACACTGTACTCGAATATATCGCTTCTTGTTTTCTTTAAAATAAAAGAGTGTTATTCCAACGCATGTAGGCTACAGCCTCCGTCTGCGTTTCTGAAAGCCTGCAACATAGGCAACCTTATGTGGTTGTGGTCAAGGAAAGTATTTGTTTTCGGAGCTTGTTGTGCGGTTTGTTAGACCTCTTCACATAGCCTATTTAAAAAGAAATACCCCAAAAAACATTGACTTTGCGACGTTGAAGGCCAGACCCCACGGATTGCTGCTGGTAAACACAATAGCACAGAGTGCAGAATGACAAGGGAAGACATTACTCACAGAGTACGTGTATTTGGACCTTGATCGTGAGTCCCTGATCCAGATAATAAGTAGATTGGTCATCTGATGCCTGATATAAAACCGAATTGAAGGGTTTCGTTTTATCTCTGTCTGAAAAGATGTTCATATTGGCGTCGGCGAAAACTGTAAGAAAAATAAATAGATTTCAGTTAACATGTAGCCTAACGTTAGAGCCATACAATAGCAAATATAAAAGAGGTTGGATCAGTTATGGCAAATCTAGCAGCGTAACATTTAGATATTTATTTACGTTATATAGAGGCCCGTTTAGACTATGCTATTGTTTAAGTTTAAAAACTAAACTTTTCTGTTAGCTATACAGCAACTGATTGAACTGCACATCGACGGCTAGCGGCTGATTGTCCCTCACTTTAAAGATATTTGATATGCTGGACCCTTTTCAGCAGTTCACATGACATAAACACATAACGAAACATTAAAACACAATTAAAAAATAAAACCATTGATTTAAATAAGGTTAGTTAAATGTTTCTCAGTATCACATACAATACCGCACATACTGTAAACAACAGTTACAGTTCACCCGGTAACACATAAACCTAGATAGTTTCTACATCAAGTGCTAGTTAGTACTTCCACTCTGAGTAAATGGTTTCCTTTAAAAAAAAATAAGGAAAATGGGTCCCAACTTTTCTAAATTAATGAAAATGTAGGCTAATTTTACTTACTTATTATCATGGGAGATGCCATCCTTTTCAGTTCCGATTGTTGTTGAGACGTAATCTGCGTCATCTCAGTGAAGTCGGGAGAGGCAGACGTTGCCCGAGTTCCGAGTTTAACGACCGTTTTATTGCACTTTTCCGTGTCGGAAGTCGGAAATTTCCGAGTTCCGAGTACAAAGGAACGCACCATAATGGCCCCCTATAGGTCGCTTGTACCGTCACGGATTACGACCCACTGGAGCGTATCAAAAACAAGCTCCTCTACAGGTCGCGGGAGGTATGTATGCCACATATTTTTTGGCTTTTTTTGGGTTTTAGCCATTTTAAATTAGTTAAGATCAAACCTCAAATCAACGGTTGGAAGAAATAACTCAAATTTGTTGCTAAATCTATTCATTTGATGAGTATAAGGACAACGTCCATACACTTTTCTTTATTAGACTTAAATTCACTATCTGACCATCATTAACTTTTCTTGTACGTGGGTTCTGTTATAAATATTGTTTCTACACCAAGCTGTCAACACTTCTCAAAATTGCTAAATCACGCTGCGACATAATTGTTCGTATTAAATATTATACAATAAAAAATAACTGTGGGGGGTTAGCGTAATTGTACTTGATGACATCATTAAACATCGTCGGCTTTTTCATAAGCTACAAGGTAAGCCGATAAGCTAATTTATGGTAAAAAGCTCATCCCTTAATAGTGATTAAAACTAATTGAGGACGATATAATATGTTATGCAGTTTGTCTGTGTGTTGTTTCTCCGTCTAGTATGGTAACATGGACGTTTGGTTGTATGTCGTTTACCGGGGAATAATGCATTATTAGAATTAGTTCAGCCAAAAGTTTGGTAAGGTAAGCTAGTTAGCACGGGGGAAGAAAACAAAACTCTTATTGACAAGAAGGAGGCTCCTTTAGTAAATCACCGATTTCAGCTTTCAGATTTAGCTTATATGTATTAACACTACTTGAATTTAGCTGTTTAACATCAGGTATTTACAACCTTCAAATTAATTTTAGATTAGATTGCGCCGACTACTGGTGCAAAGCCTGACAAATTATGTAGAATGAACTTCCCTTTGACAGATGAAGGCTATTACTTGACAGACAATTTAAGTGTGACTGTCCCTGTGTAATATATATTTTATTGATGATCAATATATATATAATCCTATTCAAAACCTGTATGTGTATGCAATGTGTTCTCTAAAAACTGTCAAGCTTTAGCACGGGATAAAACCTTTACTATAGCAACAGGCTATAGCTCAAATCTATTTGTCCAACATCTGGCACCTGCATTCAGATGTGACATGTAACTCTGCATTCATGCTTTTGATTTGATTGTATATCTTCCTCCAGTAGAATACCATGAATACAGTTTGTATGTGTTGACATGATAAAAAGAAAGTGGAGAACTGTCATGAGTTGTCTTGTACTTTACAGCTTTCTTTGAAAGCCAACACGTTGGCCAGAGCCGGCCCAAGCCTTCAGGGGGCCCTAAGCGAAATATGATTAGGGGGCCCCTCTCCAATGTTAGCGCTGCTGAAACTATAGATCTTTGTTAAATATCATTCACACACCCAGTGTTTTCCGCTAGTGCCTCCACTGTGCAGCTGTGCGAAAATATTAGACAGCCAAGATTCAGACCTCCTAGAGGGGTCCGGGGGTATGCCCCCCGTGAGATTTTTTTAACCTTTTTAAAGTGAAATTCATGAATCTGGTGCAATTTGAGAGGAAAATTAAGAGGATAAATCTGAGAAATTTTGTGTGAACAAATAATTTGGAGACACTGGGTCAGACGAATTAGAAGCTACTGAAGAAGGATACATGGATTTTCCATAAAAATATTAATATAAAATAAAATATTATGGAGGGTCCTCTGGGTTGGGCTTGGAGCTCTTTTTCTTTTACGGGACATATTTCTCTGTAATATAGCGAATGCATTTAAATGCAGTGTGAGGAACGAAGCAGAAGAACTCTGTTGTCCAGCTACTGTATCTTTTTTTCCACAGACAAGGCTGAAATAGGCTATAGACTATACACAGTGCATGGGCAACTGAGGACAGCCCCATTTCCAATTGTTTTTAAATAAACTCAATACACACTGTGCATGGATGTGAACGTGACATGATCAGATCATTTCGGATTTCCTCCCAGATGAACTTATTACATTTTTAGGCTATTAATTATCTAGACCAAAACATTTTATTCCTTTTTTGTATGATAACTCACATTTGCATAATATGATGTTAATATCAAACACACAAACTAAAAAAAAAAAAAAAAATTTTTTTTTTTTTTAGGGGGCCCCCCTGGCAGTCGGGGGCCCTAAGCGGCCGCTTAGTTCGCTTATGCCTCGGGCCGGCTCTGACGTTGGCTCACTGTTCAAATAAGATTTCTAAGGTTAAAGACTTTACCTCCGATCAAATTACTATGAGTTAGATAATTGTGTAGCCCTAATACATTATGCAGTGCTCTAATCATAATTTATTTTGCATTCTCCAGATGCCAACTCAAAAAAAATGTGTTATATGCAGAGGACATTGGGGTGGCTAGCAAGGCCTGTGGACACTGTGGCTCAAAGCAGCCTTACAAAGTGAAATTGGAGGAAAGGAAGAGCAAAATCACATCTAAATGGAGAGAGAAACAGAAAAAGAATTGTAGCCTTAACCAGGTGTAGGACGCCACTCGTTTGCAAGTAAGTTTTCTCATTTACAATATTTGTGATGAAGTAAATATCACACACAAATCACAGTTATTCAAATGTATGTGCACATTGCTTTATTGCTGTTAATCCTGTAGTATTCCTAAGTATGCCATGCTTTTTTCTTTTAAGTAAATAATAAACATTAAAAGTAAATAAGTTAGGAAGTTTTCTCACCATACAGTCTTGATTATTCCATGTGGACTATTGAGCACCATCAAATTAAGACTGAAAAAATACAGCACACTAAGAGAGTATTGTGATGTAAACAGAGCAAGAAAAGGAACATTTTAATTAAAACATATTCAATTATAAGGTTGTTCCATGTCCATATGTAATGGTTATGATATCTTGTAGTCTTTGTCAGTAACATTGAAAAATACACGCAGATAAAAAAAAAATTGCCATTCCCACTAAGAATCTAAATACATGGTTTTCTACATACTTGTAGTAATGTATTCAATTCGTATGTATGTATGACTGTACTGTATTACTGTAGCTCCACAAGTGGGACCTTCTGGAGAGACATCCACTTCTCCTGCTCACACGGAAAACCCCTAAAGGGTTTGAAGCTGAGTCCCTATGTCCATGGAAACTGAACACAATATGTCAATGATGCTCTGGACACCATCACAAAGATTTATGAAGGAATTCTTAATGATAATATACATTACTGTACATCTGACTTGTTGCCAAGAACACCGGATTTTAATTTAGAGTGACATTGGGGCTGACACTACGACACTAATATCATTTTGGGTAAGTTAAAGGAGTTTTGTCACGGTTGGCCTGTTTGAAATTAGCAGGAACTCTGACTACCCTCACTTTACAGTTCAACATTGATGGTTTACCTCTATTCAGGAGTTCAAAACTACAGTTTTGCACCATACTTGCATGTCTCACATGTGACTACATAAAGACCCCCTTTCCAATTGATATCCTTTGTGGGTTAAGCAAGCCAAAGATTGTTGTTGAGTACCTGCATCGATTCATCCAAGACCTTCAAAATGTACTGGCTAATGGCATAACTCATAATGGCAAGCAATTTAAGGTTTTGGTTTCTTCGATTATCTGTGATACTCCGGCTAGAGCTTTCAGCAAGCAAAAAAAGGCCTTTAACGGATATTCAGGGTGTGACAATTGTTTTCAGGAGGGTGTGTGGAAGAACAAAATGACCTATCCTGAAACTAAAGTGAGACCCAGGACAGACTCAAATTTCGCTGAAACGGCCCTTTAGCTGGGGGAGTTAAAATGGTGTCATTGTTCCCAATTGATTACATGCATATCTGTTGTCTTGGGGTAACAAGGAAGCTACTGAATATGTGGTTAAAGGGCAAAAATAAGGCAACAAGGCTTTCCTCTCAAACTGTTGCTACAATTTCAAGGAAGTTGCTAACACTAAATGTGTTCACGCCGTGTGAATTTAACCGTAAACCAAGGGGACTGTCTGAGATCGATCGTTGGAAAGCAACTGAGCTGAGATCATTCATGTTGTATTAAGGTCCTATTGTTTTGAAAGATTCTCTTGCTATTGAGATCTATGAAGATGTCATGTTGTTTTCTGTTGGCATCCTAAATTATGATGTTATACCACATGAGTCTTTTGAGGCAGTATTGAATACCTGTTTTGTAGCCTTAATATCAGGTTTCATACAAAACATTTTACTAACAAATGCATCAATTCTAAAATGTTGTTTTATTTAACTGGTGTTATTAATCCCACTTGTCTCTCTCTCTCTCTCCCAGGTACCTATGATGAAGCTAAGCGGCGAGAAAATAACTCGACAACTACAATGTGTGCCACCTCTGCTCTGGAGTCTGAGGAGGAAGGAGACATGCGGAGGAAAAGAAGATCAAGGTAAACTTCTTATCAATATCTATGCTTTACTTAGTACTCATGATCCAACACTTTCTGGTCTCATGGAAATAACATTTTACTGTTGGCATGTACCTGTTGCTGTCTCCTGGTATTTCTGATAAGATGTTGGCCTTTGCAAACAAGCTGATGGTTTCTTTTATTGTTTATTTTGGACAGTTGTATGGAAGGAATGAGAGTGTGTACAATGTACACCAGCTAATCCATCTGGCAGAGGAATACAGGAAGTTTGGTCCACTGGACAACATCTCAGCTTTCCCTTTTGAAAACTGTCTCGGGCAAATCAAACATCTTTTACGCAAGCCACATCAGCCTCTACAGCAGGTACTTCTGTAGAGGCTGAAATGCCACTTGTAAGGACACCAAATCCCAGCAGTGACCCAATTTTGCAACACATGCACACCGATGGCCCTGTTACCTCACAGTTCATTCATGACAAACAGTACAGGAAGGTTTCCACTGATCTATTTACCTTGTCAACAAAGAAGGGGGACAATTGTATTATGGTGGGAGATGGCTTTGCCTTAGTTGTTTATGTAATTAAAAAAGTGGAAAATGTGTATATCATTTACAGAGTTCTGAAAAAAGAGCCAAACTACGGCTATCCCTGTGACTCATCATACGTCGGAACATATAAAGTCAGTGGGCTGCATGACGTTTTAGGGATGAGTAAGCTTTCCCATATACAACGCAAATGCCATCTCTTTGAAAAGGGAGACCAGGTCATAACAACACCACTTCTACATTGTGCCGTGTAGTTGATGGCAAAGACTATTGGAATGGGAGGAGATAAAGTCTTTGATTTTCATCTCAGACCAATATGGACGGCAAGGCAGGGCAATGGTCAGTGGTGCAGTTCGGAAACGGTGGGACAGCAGTAGTTCCTGAGAACTGGTACAAAAGAAGGGAGAAACATTTATCATGGCCCCCAAAGTCAAAAAGGTTGGCAAAGGCAGTAAGAGATGAAATGACACCGTCCGAAGATTGGACCATAAATGAAGAGGTACCTATGATGAAGCCAAGCGGCGAGAAAATAAATACACAACTACAATGAGTGCCACCTCTGCTCTGGAGTCTAAGGAGGAAGGAGACAAATGCGGAGGAAAAGAAGATCAAGGTAAACTTCTTGTCAATATCTTATGCATTACTTTGTACTGATGACCCGTCACTTTCTGACTGACCTCATGGGAATAACATTTTACAATATAATAAAAATAAATGTTATAAAGCTCTCACTCTTTTGCTGCCTCTCGGTCGTCTATGCCCTCTTTTCCTAGTGTTTCAGGTCTCAGGTGTACAGTATATCCCATAAACAAATGAGATTTCCTATAAAACAGGAGAATGAAGAATGTCTGTATTTGCAAGGTGGTCATTGCAGCACTGCAGTGAAATCACTTTATGTACAATAAAGCCATATACCAGGTGTATTCTGTCAAAAGAGTTTTATTTTTTTAGTTTGGCTTGATAATACAGTGCCCCTGCAGAGTCTCACAGGCATAATCATCATGAAGCGACCAATTAAATCTTAGACCTTCACCTGATAAATCAAACGTCTGAAATAAAATAAAAAATTCCTTAAGGCCAAATCGCATCTCTCTAGATTCAGACTCTGACGAGCCATCAGGAGGAAAAAGAAAACGCTTTGCCAGTCCACCTGATGTGGGAGTTCTTGTAGATTCGCACGAGAGGGCGACTGCGCCAGGCAGCGCTGGAACGTTTCCCCGTGGGGAGAGCCGCCGATTCGGGCAGCGCTGGAGAACTTTCCCCGGGCCGCACGCCCCTTTCCCCTTCTAACACAGCTTCTGTGCAGTGCACGGGACCTTCACAGCAATCAGGGACGCCTCGCGCCCCTGCTGCTGCAGTGGGCGCCAATTTGCCAATCCCCACTCAGTGATATGATATAGAATTATTATATATTCTTTTTAAAATGCTTGTGCCGCCCCCCATGCATCATGAAAAAACGCTTTACCCGTGCCCAAAACCGCTACTAACTGTCATTGTATTTACCATTGAGTGCTAATTGACAATAAGTCAAAGATAAGATGTTTATTATGTGTTTCAACAATATTAACTAAATGGTTATAGAAACAGTGTCAGGATAAATCACAATCCTAAGCACTGTATTTTGAGGATTAATAATGTCAGTGATGATCCATCTTTATTTGTTCAGATACATTAGCTCAGAGGACATAGCGAACAGACCATACGTATGGTCTTACGGGAACAGAGCAGGACTACATATATCTTCGTTTCCAAAAGTGGGAGAAGACCTAGGGCCCTCTTCAGGATGAGCAGGTAATCATTGTCAATTGAAAATAAATGTTTTCTATGCATAACTTCATCACCATAATAATCAAAAATCGTATCTTCCTTTTAGCTCAACTATGTCCTGGACAAAGACCGCGCATCCACAGAGCTGATTTTTAAAAAGTGCCAAACCTGCCTCACAAGAGAGGACTTCTGGGGCCCATGTTCTATGGCTACAGAACTTATTACTGTCATGGTCTGTCTTTGTCTTGTCTTGTTTTGGTGTTACCCGGGTTTCCTGTTTTATTTTGGTATGTCTGTCTTATTCCTCCCCATGTCCTGTCAAGCTTCCCTCTTGTTTGATTACTGCTCCCTCCCCTAATGTGTTTCACCTGTGTCTGGTTGTGTCTTGCATATATACTCCATGTGTTCCTTGTCTGTGCATTATGGTTTGTTTCGTGTCAGTGTCGGTGAGTCTTTCCCTGCGTTCCAATACCCGTTCAACATGCCCTCGCTCACTTGCCCTCGGGTGTCGTTCCAATTGTCTGGAAACTGAAGTGAACTTCGTGATATAGACCCTCGGAGGGCTGAGTGATCAAGTGAACATCCATGATCACTCCGAGGTGGATATCACCCACAGTGCATTGCAGTTCGTCTTCTTCTTCTTCTCCTTTTATTTTCTGTATGCGTTTAGGGACATCACGGCCACCCGCAGGACAAATATATATATATAAATATATTGCAAAACGCCTCAATTAGGCTATCCTATTTCCATACGAACAATCCAGTGAATGTATTGCAGTTTACACATTGCTGCTATAACACAGATGGCTGCCAATTAGAGGACTATTTAAAACAAATGTTTTTGGTTGAAACTAACATAAATAAGAAAGTATGTCAGAGCAAACAATTTACATGTGTAAGTAACAATATCTTGATAATCTGAGTTACAGTGTCGAAATTCAATGTTTGTTATGCTATGGAAATGGCTTTCTGCAACATAGGCTACCTTAGCAGAATGTTATAATTCTGCATTATTTGCATTCAGATTTACCTATGTAACTGACGGTCCATTGCGACTACAAGGGCAAGTGGGTTCCATTTAAATCCTCCGCTCCCCCCCCCCCCCTGCCCAGTCTCCCTCCGCTCTCCAAGTTCCCTCCGTGCAACGTATGCTGTTACGTCATACCAAGGGCTGAGGGTAAATGAACGAGGGGAAGTGCAACTACTATTGGAATGCAGCTTATGTTCTTCTGCCCACAAACTTAATTAAAACTTAAAGTGGACCTATTATACTTTTTCGACTTTTATGACTTATAAACGTTGTTACATGTTACATATGATCTATAGTCATATTTAACCATACTAAAGTATCAAATAATGACTTACATGCATTTAGATGTATTCCTTGCTGACCGTCTGGGGTGGCTGTGCAGAGCGCTAAACACTAGGGCAGCCGGTCAAGAATTCACTTGTTCAAATTTCCGGGATTCGTTACGTCACAAATCCGGATTTTTCCATGTATGGTAATGCTGCAACATGCTCAGGCACGCTCTGGCCATGCCCCCACCCAGTGATGCCGGTAACGCCGGCATCGGACCTCTTTTTTCATTAACGAGTAATCTAACGCGCTACTATCTCCAAACCAGTAATCGGATTAAAGTTACTCGTCAAAGTCACTGTGCGTTACTTTTTCTGTCATTTTCCTAAGATTTTTTTTTTACATAACTGCACAAATGACTGCGATTTAATGTAAATAAATGTGCACGCATGTGTCTCTAAACGCTCCAACTGCTCCATCCGCTCCTCTCGTCTTTTTGGTAGCGCCCCTCGTCTCTGGCATGCAGTGTGTGTGTGTGTGTGTGCAGCAGCAGCATTACGGCCTATTCTAAGCTGAACTGTAGCGCAAAACAAACGTTTCCCCCCCCCAATGACATATAGCGTCTGCTATGGGGATATTTAGAATTTGGGTACTTGAAGAGATAGACGTGTTTAAAACTTATTGAAACTTATAGTCACGTGGCGACCGGTGGCCGCACACAGCCAGTCTATCAACACATGAGACATCGCAGAGAAAAGTCAAATTAATGCATGCGAGTGAAGGGCCAAGCACGTTAAGTTTAAAGACACTGCTACTGTCTTTGCACTTTGGAGGAAAGCATTTATTTTCATGGGGGGAAAAACGTTTTTTTTTACTACATTTTTTAAACCATAATTTATTATTTTGAAAACAGTATGCCTATAGGCTAGCCTGGCTCCGCCCGCCCGCCTACTTCCGGCCAAATTTCATTTTCCCTTCAGTTGTCAGTATGAGTGTACAGTGCATTTCCCAGCTTTCGCCGGAGAATCTACAGTCGTCCAAATCAGCAAACAGAGCGAGTGGCTGAGAACGATGACGTCGAAGTCACGCTCCAGTTTCAGTTGAATGCTGCATTCCTTTATACTCGAAGAAGGAGATTTCCGACTTGGTAGTTCCGAGTTCCGACCTGTCTGTGTTCCAGTGCATCTGCTCGCGAAAGTATGGACGCCTAAAACTTCTCGTCCAAATAACTAAACGTTAGGCTGGCAACAGTAAACAAGTTACTGTTGCCAGGTACCGGTAGATTCATAGACTACAATATGTAGTGAAGTCGGAAATTTCCGAGTTCCCTGTCCAACTGGAACGCCGGCTCATGACACACGTGACGACCAAACGTGATGCGATTGGTTGGCTAATCCAGAGTGGCACTGGGCAGATCCAATAGTTTTAAACTTCGACAGACACCCGCCTCCAAGTGAGTGAACGTTTGCCAATTACAGCACTTCCAGACCTTCTGTACAAATGAAATGAAGTACGATGGTCTGGTTGGACCAGGCTACCTATAGGCAGGGGCGTATAGGTACTCCACAATACATTTATTTGAGGAATGACGAAATCATTACTTTTACCAGTGTTTCCCCCAGAAAATGTCTTAGTCAAGGTGGTCACTGGCCAGGGTCACAGGAGGCGCGGCGCAGCGGAAAACTGTTTATACAACAGACACTGACCTTACAGTTGTGCAATTTTGTTTGCTATGTGCAGGTAAAATTTTACGGACAGTACAAAACACAATTAAAGAAAACTTCTACTGTTTTGGTGCAATACTATGCAGACACACTAAATACAAATAATAGACCATACACTTGTGTATGCACATCAAGTGCAAATACAACTTTTTAAAGTTCCTTTATGGATGGGAGGCTGTGATTATTCTGGACAATAGGCCTAATGTGATGTGATAGCCTATAATTCATTAATGGTTATTATTAGGCTACTTGCTTGATTTCTTTTTAAATACAGAGGTTATTGGTCGTTTTGGAACATGTATTTCCCAATTTAAAACATAAAAATAAAGCAGCATTGAAAATTCAGAAAATAAATCTTGTTGGCATGCTGTTCTACAAATAACTCAATAGTTGAAATAATAAATACAATGTGTTTTCCCCTTAAAATGTCTAAATGCATTTCAAAGACAGTAACAGTGTGGCACTTCTTTAAACTTACAAACTGAAGACAAACTGAACAGCACAAATAGCCTAGCATTAAAACAGCATTGCATATTCACGGCAGCTACATAACAAACACAGTTACAGCAGCATTGGTGCACGGTGGCACAACATAAAGCCAAGTAGGCAACATTACCCTACCTGGCTGTGACAGGGGACCGTGGCTGGCGTAGATCAACACCGGTGCTTCGCTGTACTTGTTGTGAAAGTCCCCCAGACATAGCCGTCATGTTTGGGTTCATAATATGAGGCGCTAGCCGCCCGCACACAATCGGGTGAGTTAAGTAATGCTATACGGCACTAACTTGTTTTATCGGCTAAAGCACAGCCGCACATATTCACTGAATTAACCAGGAAGTCCATTCTCCTGGTTTACTCTCCCCACGTCTTTTATTCCCGAGCTGCTGTCAGACAGCACCGGCTCGGCTGCCTGCAATACATTTTCCTCCTCGGTGTCTCTCATCAGCCTCTGTGTACAGTACACTGTTCTCCGACCATGCCAATGTATGTGAAGTCGGGTCAAGCCCAACGCTGATTAGCCAACGCGGCTAATCGTCACGCGTAGGAGCATAAAAAGTTTTTTGAACTCCGCGCGTAGGCGCTTACATACGCGGCTCATATGCGGCTAAAATGTTGCTTTAGCGTGAGTGATGCATCTACGCGCCATGTACTCGCGTAAACCATTGGTTCCCTATGGAAAAATAGCCGATTTTATACGCGTCTGTAAGCGTGTAACTCGTGTAGTGTGTTCGCACCTGTCAGCTGGTTCTCCAGCCGAGACTACTAGGTAAAAGTGTCCAAAATAAATGCCTCACAGGCGGACACAGGTCGCGACTAATGCCGCTCCTCCTGCGTCGTGCTTGGTGCAGGAGAGTGTGGCAGTGCTTACGTAATTTTGCTTGAGCCAACCAGGCCCCCAGGATTGTGCCTTCTCCGAGCAGCCAGCATGGACTAGTGGCCAACCCATTGGTACTGCATGCTGTGAATGGGAGCTTATTTTCCCATGAGCCTATAGGCAGATTTCCCCCGTCCACACAATACAAGCGGCGAACAAGATTGTGTCTCCGCAAATTTTTTCTGGATATCAATCATAGGCTTATACCTATCTTTAGACCATTTACTAATAAAACTGAAGTTTTTTCATTTCAAAACGCCACCTCAAGCGTTTTATTAGCCCAACGGCTTTTAACGGCTTTCAGTTGGTTTTTCGAGGGAGGAGGAGGGAGTGGGCAGCCGAGGGCAGCTGAACAGAGTCGTAGTGAAACAAATGTTTCGGTTTTCGGCCCGGTCTCCGAAAGGGCTCAGTGTTTCTTTATAGGTCCATGACTCGCTCAGTGCACGGCTCCATTAACTTCTCGTGTCTGAGGTTTTTCCTCATACTTAACATGAAGGACGTTGATGATTTTTAGGCATTTTGGTGACTTTTTAACACTTACAGTCGCCGAGGGATTTGTAGACTGGTTCAACTGTTAGTCGTGTGAGCTCAACTCTCACGTTCCTCTGCTTGCGATCATTGCGATTCACCATATTGATCCATTTATTCAAAATATCCAAAGGCAAAGGATGGGTGCATTACGGGATCATGTTCAAAAAGTTGTTGCTCATCCAGCCTCACAATCACCTCCAGCTGTGCTGATGAGCTCTAATAATCTCTAATGTACTATGACATTTGCGCTACCCATGGTGGGGAAAACACCAAAACACACATATCATTGAAATGCCTGTAACATACACGGACGTATTGATTACTTAAATGGTTATGGGAGACCTACGTCATTGTTATAATATTGTTAGTGTAATATAACCATTTCAGTTGCGTTGGTTTTTAATTTGCAGTTGCTTGTTAAGTTATGTCTAACAGTTAACAATGTTGGTGTATTCATTATGTTGGTAGCCTACTCCAACTGCGTTGCTGTTCAATATGTAACCATTTATTTTTATATAAATTATTGATTGCATTTTTCGTAAATAGTTAAAGCCACTACGAGTAAGTCGGCACGTTGGCGACACCTTTGAACAAAAGCGGTAGTATTATTACGACGCCAGCTGTCGTTAAGCTGTTTTCTAGCTCGTGCAGGGAGTGCAAGATTCAAATAATCAGGAAGCAATATGGTGCGTGGCGTGTCCGTGTGTTGAAAGTGTGAGGGCACCGGACTCTTTTCGGCTCCGTGAGTCTATGGGTGACACAGCATCAACTAATGCCAGTAAGTGCTAAACACACCTGATTGCAATGAGTTGATGCATTGTCACCTCTCACGGAGCTGAACGAGTCCCCGTGTCCTCACACAAAGCGAATGAACGAGAGATGGCAGTTAGTTAGTATGGATCACGATGAGGTAATGTGTTTATGTTGTAAATAATGACTATTTCCGATGAATAATGGTCATCTGATGATGCTGGTGAGGCAAAGTAAACTTTGTTTTAGTAGGCTACCGCTCATTCATTTAGGAGTAAACACTGCAGTCTAGTTTCGCTGCGTGAAATTGTGTATACGTTGCTTGGCAACGCCCTCCCGCCCGACTATCACTCTCCCTTTTAGCTTTTCTTCATTGCATTTTCTTTCTTTTCTTTTATGGTTCAGCCCCGTTATCAGTCATTATGACGACAAACAACTGTCTCAAACAAGGCTCCCGCTCCCCCTCCCTCACCTGGAGGGATAGGCTTCTCAATTCACGTTCCTGCGCCACGCTGAAATCTGTGACCAATACGGATATGTGACCATAGAGCATGCACGCGTGAACCGAAAATCGGACTAGGTGTACGACCAGATCAAATGCAGTAATAAAAACTATTTAAAAACGTCTTTCTTTGCACTGATGGTCTGGTTTGCTGTTAAAGGTAATTTATGATTATCAGAGGAAACATGAGGCTGTTTAAAAGATATTTAAATGTTACTCGTAGCCGCTTTAAATGGAAGGAATCTGTTTCTTAAGCAATAATATTGAACTGCATTTTTTTCTATGTAGGACTATGTTGTTGGTGTTATTTGTTATTTGGAGCAACCGTGCATATTAATGAAGTTCCCAGATCAATAAAGTTCTATCTCTTTTTAATTGAACTGCATGTATATGTCCCTTGATTAAATAAAGTAAATAAGGTATAACAGTGTGTACGTTGATCATGAAATGGTGTCCAAGTGGCTGCATGTGTAAGAAAAAGGATTTGAACAAAAAGTGTTACAATAAAAAAGCTTTTATTTGCTTTGCACACACATTTTCTTTTTTAAATCCAAAAAAAATATGTTTTTTTAACTCTAGGGGGACAGCTAAGAAGGACGTGGAGAGGAGAGAGCAAGTCAGTTTGGCTGGGGCGGAAGAGTGGAAGGGGGAAAGAAGAAGTAGGGAAAGGAAGGAGAGGAAGAACAGGGAAATGAATGAACAGTGTGATAAACACAAATGACTACCAATCGTTCTAATTACTTTTAATTACTGATTTTAAAATATGTAAAAAAAGAGCATGATCGAATAAAGATTAATGACCTGGTTTATATTCTACTTACAGATGTAAACTCAGTTGAAATTACAATTCAGAGTGGGTGAAGGCTGAACGTATTGGCCCAGAAAGTGTCAGTTTCACCCACTCTGGATTATCTTTTCAAGAGACTGCGAAATGGTTTTTAAGAAAATGTAATTTCCCCTATTGGTGAAATGAACCTCGTCTTTTAGGTATAAACCACGGCAGTTAAACTTTATCCCATGATGCTCTACGCTGGTGCCTCCAAGCTCTACACTAACAAATGTGTTCATCACACTGTTCACCCATTTCCTGGCATGATTAAGCCTCCCCGGTTTGTCAGTCCTCCACCGGGGTCTCTCATTGATGTCGGAGAAGACGATCCTCATCTCTGGGAACTGCCGGTGGAGGTACTGCAGGTCCTGCTTCATGGCGGCAACAACCTCCACTCCCTCCAGGCGTCCGAGGTCATTACCGCCACAGTGGATGAGCAGGACATCCGGGGATGTTCTTCCTCTCAGGGACCGCAAGAAGAAGGGGATGAGGGTCTTCCATCTCAGTCCGCCCCAGCCAAACCAACTGACCCTGGCCTCCAGGCCAAGGTTGGGGCCACAGGTCTTCCTGGCTCTCTCCTCTCCACGGCGGACGTAGCTGTCCCCGATTATCCAGATGTGTTGTCCTAAAGATTACAAAAAAACAGATAACTATACATAAATACAGAGAGGGAAATATCTAGCATACACTTTCGGTCTTATTGCTTGTTTTCCAATAGACTGTTAACATAGACCAATAACGCTTAATATATCCTACTCATACAGTCATAACCTTATTTGATATGTATTTGTAGGAATTCAGTAAACATGTAAGTCTAATAATTTGTCATGTTAGGGGACACACATACACACAGACAATACAAAATGTTGTTTTCCTTAGCCAAACTACAATCCTTCATTCCCTCTGACATTCAGGCATTAAACACAGTCTGATTTTATCACTGTTCGGCAGATCTGCTATTTATAGTATTTATTTAACTTATTTGCTGCTAAATGTCATTTGCACTGTTCTGTCTTGTCTTTATGTGTATTTGTATGTGCCACTGTTACGTGTTCAACATGTTATGTGTGTATGTGGGAAGACAAAGACAAATTTCCACACCAAGAATAATAAAGAACAATAAAGTTATTCTTATCTTATCTTATACTTACTCATTAATTTTGAAGTTGTTCCCATCTCAGCTTTGTCCATCTTCTTTTTTTAAATTTCAGGCTAAAATATAAAGAAAAAAAGATTAAGCTAGCTAGCAATCATCAACTGTACATGTCCATGATATTCAATTGTAGCATACTTAATATTTCTGGAGAGCTGTAATGTTTCACAGTATTTAACATTATAGATATATATTTGAATAAATATATTGTATGCAAAACTTTAAAATGTACCTTTTCTTACGAGTTTTCTTAGGAGTCTCCACGTAGGGTGAGCAGGAGGTGAGGGTGAAAGTTTTTGAGTTTGATTGACAGCTAGCTACAGCAGCACACGTGCGAGGAAAGATTAAAGGGAACGCGGTGGGGGGGGGGGGGGGGGGCTATCTGTTCTCTATAAATAGATGATCATGCTAACAAGCTCCCTTTTCCACCAAACTCACTTGATAAGATAGTCATCAATCTATACGAAAATGACTAATTGTGTTGCTGTCAACTGCGCGAATCGAACGGAATCCAAGATTTCCCTTCACTGGTATGTGAAAGATAATTTGTCAAACTAATTATGAATAGAAAAATAAAAAAGTATACTTTATCGTCAAATAAAAACTTTATTCGACCATGCAGTAAGCTAACATTAGCTAATGATAGTAAGTTACCATTATATGATAACGATGCAGTTTTAAACTTTAGATTGAAGTGATGTACACATTTTTGATAAACACTAACCTATATTCATATTATCGTATGAGCGTACATATTAATTTAAATGGTTTATTTCTAACATTTTGGAGGAAATACAAGCCGGTTTAACGAGGCATTTATGGAAACTACTCTACTATGTATGGAAACTACTCTTATTGTTCTGAAACGGTTCATAGTTGTGTATATATCTGACAAAGACATTACATTTAATTTTTAAACCCTTAATTATAATTAAAGAACATTTTATTTTTTATAGATTTCAATAGTAAATGCTGCACAACATTTCACATTTTATTCGTTGGATTGTTGAAGATCAAAAAGATAACCTTAATGTTCACACTGACATTATCTATTTAAATTAAATATTATATTAATGACCATTGCAAACTATTATTAGGGGATTACCAGAATGCAATCACTTATTGGAAAGGGCAAATCATTTTTTTTAACTTTATTTTAGTGTTGTATTATTACTCAGATATGAATGGAATTTGTTTAATTCTGTTCCACTGACTATTTCATTATACAATTATTTGTATTTTGAAAATATACCTCATGCAAAATGTACATATGCAGCAGAATTGTCCTTATACTTAATACTTTATTTATGCAGCACCTTTCATTACATACAATGCAGCCCAAAGTGCTTTTCACAACAAGAGACAGGTGTCTTTTTAGTGGAGGCAGGATTTAAAAATAAAAGTAGATGATTATTGGGCACGTTAACTTGAAATAGCACTAATAATATTTTTACTACAGTACAGTAAATGTTTTTTAAAATGACTTTTAAATATCCTTGAAGGTAATAAACATAATTTCCCCACAGCCTCCCGCTGCGACAGAAGAAAAGGCTCCGCCAGTGGTTGAAGAACATCAATCGAAAGACGTGGGTCCCAACTGTGTATAGCAGATTATGTGCCTGCCATTTCACAGCAGACTGCTTCACCATCAATGGCATACTCAAGCCAGATGCGGTCCCCACTCTCTTCAGCAACCCTCGAGCACCATCAGAGGTCAGGGCAGAGGTAAGTATTGTCAGGGCAGAGGTAAGGAATGTGAACGACAAACACAATTACTGCAAACTCTTTTTAGATGTTGCAGATGTTGTTGACGTAGCCGATGAGGTAAATGTTAATGTTCCAGAAGCCACAGAGGTTGCAGGTATTGTTGATGAAGCTGTTGAGGTACAGGTAAATGTTTCTGAAGCCACAGCATCAATCAGTATTGACCATATGTATGCAGTGAATGCATCTCCTAGATCTTTCAAAAGGCAGGCTGAACAAAAACTGGGATCAATTAGAAAAAAACTTAGATTAGAGCAGCAGAAGAGTAGGAAATTAAAGATAAAAGTTTCCTGCTTAACTCAGGTCATCACTTCTCTTAAGGAGAAACTGCTCATTTCTAGTGGCTGTGCAGAGATGCTGGAGAACTCCTTTAGTGGAGTCCATAAGACCTTGCTCTCCAGAAGGGTGCAAGGCAAAAGATCGAAAGTGTCGGAGGAGTTGCGTTCATTCGCGATGACTCTGCACTTCTATTCGGCCAAAGCTTATAGTTTTGTGCGTAAAGTTTTTGACCTTGTACTGCCCCACCCCGACACCATCCGGACATGGTACAGCCAAATTCATGCAGATCCCGGTTTTACACAGCCTGCATTTTCTGCTCTTGCATGTCATGTGCAGAACAGAAAAGTTGAAGGAAAGGAGACCTTGTGTGCTCTCATGTTAGATGAAGTGGCCATTCGAAAGCACGTGGAATATGCAGCTGGGAGATTCCATGGATATGTGGACCTTGGCTGTGGCACTGTTGATGACAGTCTACCACCAGCCAAAGATGCCTTGGTCCTCATGGTTGTTGCCATCAACGACTCCTGGAAGATCCCTGTTGCATATTTCCTCATTGATGGAATGACTGGTGTAGAGCGTGCCAACATCATCAGTGAATGCCTCCATCGGCTCCATGCCACCGGAGTGCGTACAGTGTCGTTGACATGCGATGGCCCATCATGCCACTTTGCTATGCTGAGAGCCCTGGGAGCAACATTGGATGTAAATAATATGAGATCCTCGTTTGCACATCCTGCTGATCCAACACAATTGGTCCATGTGCTGCTTGATGTTTGCCATATGTTAAAGCTGCTCAGAAATACATTGGCTGACGGAGGTTTACTCCGAACTCCAAATGGAGAAATCCGTTGGAAATATATAGAGGAGTTGAACAAACTTCAAGAGATGGAGGGATTATGGCTTGGAAACAAGTTAAAAATGGCACATGTACGGTGGGAGAAACAAAAGATGAAGGTGAAGCTTGCAGCTCAGGTGTTCAGCAGCAGTGTAGCAGATGCTCTTGAGTACTGTAACACAGATCTGCATCTCCAACAGTTCAGCGGGTGCGAGGAGACAGTGAAGTTCCTGAGAACCATTGATGCCGCCTTCGATGTCCTTAACAGCAGGAACCCATTGGGGAAGGGCGCCAAATCCCCAATGAGGGCATCAAACAAGGACCGGGTGCAGGAAATCCTGCTAAAGGCTCAAAGGTTGCTCTTGGAACTGAAAGACAACAAAGGTAAGTTAGTGCATTTAGGCCCAAGGAAAACTTGTGTAGTTGGCTTTATTGCCAGTTGTGTAAGTGCATGGAACATTTTCCTTGAAGTGGTCATCCAGCCAAACGCACCATGCCGTTACCTCCTCACCTACAAGCTGAGCCAAGATCACCTCGAGCTGTTCTTCTCCTCTCTGAGAGCACGTGGTGGATTCAACAACAATCCCACGTCAAGGCAGTTTACAGCGGCCTACAAGCGTCTTCTTTTGAAGTCCCAGGTAAGAACAGGTACAGGCAACTGCATCCTACGTGATAATACCACCATCATGGATGTCACACCTGCTGCAGCGAACACCGCGCGCAGGTTTGATCTGAAGCCTGTGGAGCCTGAGGAGCATGCTGACCATGAATACCAGCACTGCCCAAATGTTGATGCTGTGTCCGATTACAAGGATGCTGCAATCAACTACATAGCTGGCTTTGTGGTTAAAAAGCTCAAAGAAAGACATACCTGCATGCCTTGCGCTGAAGCTCTTACCTCAACCACCGTACATCCCTTCATTCTGTTGAAGAGTCGTGGAGGTTTGGTAAAACCATCTGCTGGGATAGTTGCTGTGTGCAGGGAGTCGGAGCGTTGCTTTCAGAGAATTTTGAAAACAACTTCCGGCAAACTCCCCCAGGGACATGGTATAACATCAGCCATTGTCACACAAGTGCTGGAATACAGTGCTGGTAAGACATTGTTCCCGGAGCTGCACAACCACATGTTTGAAACCACTGTTGAGGACAATCATGTTCATCTTCTGGTGAAAATGGCATCCTCTTTATATTGCAAAATAAGGATGAACCATCTGGCAAGACGTGCAACAGAGAGCCTGCACAAGGACTCTGTTAGACACAAATTTACAAAACTCATCCATTTTCATCACCAGTAAACAAAATGATTGGGATAGATAGAAACCAAATTATTAGGATAGATAGAAAGATAGATAGATAATAGATAGATAGATACTTTATTGATTGTGTAGTAGCAAACATATGCCATATGTAATAACAAAAATCCCCCCACCCCTCATTTTAACAATTTGAACCATGTAAGAATAGAGACAAAAACTAAATTATAAGATAACATTTAAATTTACCCTTCCAAATTAAATTTAAATAATATTTAGAAAAAGAAGATGATTGTTGTCATCAGTGGAACATGTACAGCATATCTCGAACCACCTTCCAGCCAATAACATCTGTATTTGTACAGTTTAGTGTTCAGTGTAATACTTGGAGCTTGCATGACGGAGCACAAGTTGGCACAAAGCACTCAAAACTGCTTAAAGACATTGTTCAATTGTAGACTTGGAGCTTGCATAACGGAGCACAAGGCATAGTTGAATAATACATTTCTTAAACAGCACATCCGATCAGTGACCTCTGTAATTTTTGTAAATGTATGCCCATCACTAACTTGCAAGTTGAGTTTAGCTTTGTCTATTATTATTTTTTATTGTCATCCCTTTCTCCTTTTCATGTTATGTGTATTTTGATTTTAATATATAAAAAGAAAAAAAAATAGTTTTAAAATATATAAAAAATTTAAAAAAATTCTATTTTCTCGTATTTATATACATGTTTCATGTATTTATATGTTTTTTACTTGTTGTGACTGACTGAGTTTGTGATGTGAGTCTTTGTCTCGTGACCCCACTCTTGGACAGCACCTTGACGTGGTGAGTGGGCTTTAAACTAAGACAGGCTTTTTCTATTTTTTCGTTTTTTATTGAATGTTTGTCACAGCCTATCTTATTATTGATACACAGCCTTTATGAAACCCCTTCTCTTCTTTGTCCAGACACTGGAAACTTCAGAGTATATTCTATCTTAAATGAGATAATCTGTTTTGTTTCTTTATCAGATCCCAGTCCATCATTCTCCTCTACTCGTCTGCTGTGCCACCATCATGCCTCATGCATCACCTCTCAACGCCCTGCCTAGCTGCATCGTATTCTGTTACTCCAGCTCTTTCACAAAAGTGACAAACATAAAGGTAAAACACACCTGTACCTCCCCTGGTCATTAACTATAAGCATTTCCTTTGCTAATGCTCTATCCAGTGTTAAAACACAAAACTGCATATATACATACAGTGGCTTGCAAAAGTATTCATACCCCTTGACATTTTCCACATTTTGTCATGTAACAACCACACACATACATTTATTTTATTGGGATTTTATGTGATGGGGTATGAATACTTTTGCAAGCCACTGTATATATATATATATATATTTACATGTCACTTACTGTACTGTATGAAATTATCCTCCTTGCTTTTTAAACTCTCAATAACAAGCTCCCCTTACATCTCTGACCTCCTCCAGAACAACAGCCCCCCCCTCTCCACTCTTCCTCCTCCATGATCCTCACCACATCTCCTGCACGGCTGTTATCCATGGGGTCCCCAGCCTTTAAAGCCCCCCATCTCTGGAACTTTGTGACACCTGACTCTCTCTCTCCCCACAATCAAATTAGGCCTTAATACCCACATCTTCAAACTGGCATATTCTATGTAATTCTTTGTATTTTAGTTTGTTGTTGTTTTTATTGCTTTGTATTTATCTTTGCTCTGTTTTGATGTTGTACAACGGTTTTAAGCTTTTATTAATTACACATGTAAGGTGTCGTTAAGTGGCCTGAAAGGTGCCCATAAATAAAATGCATTTTATTATTATTATTATTTATTTATTTTTTATTAATATAATTGCTCCATCCATTACACCTGCCATTTATAGTTATCAGTTATACTACCTAGACATCTTTAATCTTATTAACATACAGCAGTCCGGATTTCCTCTAATGTTGATATATAAAAAAAATCTCACAATTGTATTTCTGTCATTCAGATCCCTGTCCATCATACTTCAGTTATCTTCCTGCACACCTCACTGCCTCCTCCATCGATTGCTGCCACAGTCCTCTCCCTGTACAATATTTCATGCTAAATACATTTCAGGATTCAGTTTGAGATTCAGTTTCAGTATAAGTTATTTGGAAACTGACGTGACATGCACCTGTCATACCTGATTTATTGCACCCATACATCACAATCAGAAGAATGAGGTCAACAATCCATTGGCTGCTCATCCAGGAGTTTTAAATCTCACTGAAGATAAACTTCTTCTGCACTTGCTTTAATCCATGATCTAGATTTTTTAAATCACGTTATTTGATTTACAATGTGCTGCTTGCTGGTTCCATGTGGGTCATTTCAGACTACTCCTTTGTTTCCTATCATCTTGACTGAATCTGTGAGTTCCCTGGGTCCACCAGCTGATGGGTGTGTGTATTTGGTCATTTGATTGTTGTTTCAGAAACAGAAAAATATATTAAAAAACGAGTGGCAATTTTTTAATAAAAGGTGTTTTTATCAGGTCAAAAAACGGACAAACTAATCTCAAGATAACTGTTGTTTAATGACTGTTTAACTTTATATTGAAATATAAGCTTGTGTGATTTTTTTTTTTTTAATATACCAAAAATGCTTACGGTAGGAAAATAAAATAAATATAATATAATTCTGACTCATTCTGATTAGGCAATTGCGTTCACAGCTTTAACATTAGTCCTTTAAGTAAACTTTAAAAAGCTCACAGCATTTGAATATTTGTTGATTTCAATAGTTAACTTAAGCACCATGGACCTATAAAGATGTAACACACGCTATCAAAACAGCGCTAGGTTTAGCTTTCATTAGCTATCAATTGTTGACCAGATGACAGAGGAATCTTCGTTAAGAAATTGTTAACCACTATATTACTTTCCAAAAACGGAGTGTAATATAAATATCACATATAGCAAATCATCGGGGGGGTAGTGACTTATAGAAACTGTGCTCGCTAAAGGCTATATCCTTTAGCTTACAATGCTACAGAACGAGAATGATTCTACATCCGCTACCAGTCCGCTATGCTTGCCGCCCGGTTGCCGCCCCCTCTTCCATGATAGGTCCATGGTGCCGCTACGTCATACGAAAAGGCGTGCCTGGCTCACATGAGAGCAGTATGGCCGCTTCCTTGTTGCTTCTTTGCGCCAATGAGCAGCTTTCATACGCTTTCATAGGAATGAATGGGCGCCATGTTTCAATATTTCCATTTCTTTATATGTCCATGGAGCCAACCTCTTAAGACTAGCCTGGCTCCGCCCCCGCCTACCTACTTCCGCTCACATTTAATTTTTCCTTCAGTACTCAGTCCTGGGCTGCGGTGAATGTCTTATTTTTAGATGAGGAAAATCTAAGGCCATCCAAACAGCGAACAGAGCGAGTGGCTAAGAACGATGACGTCGAAGTTGCGCCCCACTTTCAGTTGAATGCTGTGTTACTTTATACTCTAAACTCGGAGATTTCCGACTTGGTAGTTCCGAGTTCCGACCTGTCTGTGTTCCAGTGCATCTGCTCGCGAAAGAATGGACGCCTACCTCCTTTCTCATCCGAATAAATAAACGTTAGGCTCTAACACGTTACCGTTGCCAGGTACCGGTAGATCCATAGACTATAATATGTAGTGAAGTCGGAAATTTCAGAGTTCCCAGTACAACTGGAACGCACCAGAAGTCGGCGCATGACATACGTCACGATCAAACCATATGCGATTGGTTGGCTGATCCAGAGTGGCACTGGGCAGATCCAATAGGTTTAAACTTCAACAGACACCCGCCTCCAAGTGAGTGAACGTTTGCCAAATAGAGCAGTTCCAGACTTTCTGTACAAATGAAATTAAGTACGATGGTCTAGTTGGACCAGGCTACCTTAAGACTAACGATAATATCAAACTTGTTCGATAATGTCGGATCGTGAAGAAGACTGAGTGAAATCGGGTCGGATGAACACCTCACACCAAACGACTAAGATTACGTGCGCGGGCCCCAACTCCGGCAAGACTCGTGTGATTTCAGTCCGACATTGGAAGATTGTCTGCGACTGTCAAATCTCGTGAAAAGTCGTGTAGTGTAACGCCTCGTTTCTACATACGTATATTCTCGTATGCGATCCAACCGGATCCGACCGAAAGTCCATTAATTCCTATGTGATTCTCCGTTATGTCCGTTTTTCCTCCGAAACTCCTCCCCTCCGTCATATTTCTGTCCGGTATGCCCGTAATATAAGTTCAAAAAATTTAACTTTCGCCCTGGTTTTACGGAGAGACCGTATGAAAGTTTTGCTAGCTCGCTTGCTTTTGATTATCAGTTTGAGTGAATAAAAAGAAAAATTGTGAGTATTTTTATCTTCGTTTCCTCGATACTTCATAATTCTGATATGAAATGGTTATATTCTATCAGTTTAATATAGTCATATGTTTTACATAAATAACAGTCAGATATCTGTTTGATCATTCGCTTTTATGAGTTTAATATTGTCAGTTTGAATGAATAAAAAGACAAATTGTGAGTATTTTTATTTTCGGGTCCTCTATACTTCATAATTTTGATATGAAATGGTTATATTTTATCAGTTTATATTGCAATTTTCATGGTTTTGGCCAACAAAAGAAAAAAACACAACGAATAGGTAGGATTGCAGTTCAACAAGCAATTCAGTGTGTCACTATCAGAGCCGGCCCAAGCCTTCATGGGGCCCAAAGCGGAATATGATCAGGGGGCCCCTCTCCAATCGTAGCACTGCCCAAATTATTGCTCATTGTTAAATGTTATCCCCACACCCAGTGTTTTCTGCTAGTGCATCCAATGTCCAGATGGGTGAAAATATATGACAGCTGAGATCCCTACCCTCTTAGGGGTGTCCGGGGGTATGCCCCCCGGGAGATTTTTTTTTTTAAGTTTTTAAAGTGAAATGCATGAATCTGGTGCACTTTGAGAGAAAGACAGTGCTGCTGGCGAGGTTTCATGGCAGAATACAATAGTTTGATCCAATCATCTTCATTAAAAAAAGACCCTTTTCAGGGCCACTCACATCAATAAAGAGCAAACTTTGCATACTCAGTCCCTATAAAACCCATATGAAGTTGTATAATATACTTTTCTGAACACACATCTTCACTCTTATGAATAAATATTTGCATAGGTTATGATAGGATATTTTTTCAGGCTGATAAAGTAAATTATTTGTTGTTTGTGCCCATCTTGGCATATAATTTGCTCTATGAGCACTTTGAGCAGTAACATTGTCTTATTTACTTTAAAGTGAAAAGAAACAAATCATAAACAATCTTAATTCATAAAGTGATTTTATTTGGTTTAAAAAAATAGAACTGTAAGATAAAATGATTTTAAATTATAAGAACAGGTCACAGGAGTTTGCTCTGCAAATGACAAAAAGACAGAACAGCCAGGTTATAGTGACAGGTCGATCAAGTCAAGGAAATATTTGCAATAACAATTAACAGGTATATTGTAACCATTGCCCACTTACATTGAAACTCTGCCTCATACATGAGGCGATGTATCTGGAGCTTTAAAGCTGCCTTCTTACAAAGCTCCAGCTGCCGCAGTGATGGCAGGAGGCTCAGCAGGAAATGATGGTCCTCATCCACAACAGGAATAGTAGGGAGACTGGGGCCAGCTGTTCTCTCCAGGGCGAGCATGAGGTTTTGCTCAAAGGCTGAGTTGGGTGCCTCTGCCCTTCCAGCCCTCCTCTTCCTGCCCAGAGCAACTGCAGCACGACCTGTATTCACTCGCACATTCACTCTCTCATTCACCACACTCTCATTCATCACACTCTCAGTCACACACACATTCACAAAATCTTTCATGCTGGAGTTGGTAGCTGCCAGGAATGCCTCCAGTTCAGTCTCATGCACACTCTCAATCTCACACTCATTCACACTTTCATCCACACCATTCTCACAACTGCTCTCAGGCATGTTGCTTGTTGTCATCCTTGAGGCTATGAAGGGGTCTATAAAGGCCATCAGTCCTGCATGGCACCAGGGCCTCCTGTTGCTGGTAGCGCTGCCACTGGCTGTGGCATCTGACGCCTCCTTCCTCTCCCTCACATACCTATCTCTGAGGTCGCGCTACCTTTTTTTGCAGTCTTTTTCTGTGAGAGTACAAGGGAAATAGATATTAAGTTGTTGCCATTTCAAATAATAACTGCAATTTTCAGATAACTCTACATTACAATAAAAATAATAATGATCCTATGATTTTATATTACTTCATTCAATTTATGCTTGGGCTAAAATAAAACCACTGTACTACAGTACAGTATACTACAGTATCAGGTTTGAGTATAGCAACATATTCCATATTATTGGGAAGACAATAAGAAAAAGGTTACTTTTCAACATTAAACATTTCAAAGTAATCTGGCCTACCCTATTTTGTCATGCTTGAGTAAATTGGGATATTTATAAGGCAAGGCAAGTTTATTTATATAGCACAATTCAAACACAAGGCCACTCAAAGTGCTTTACAGGGGCAAGATTAAAATACATAAAACACATTAGAAGACATTTAAAAGCGAATGAAAAGAAGTAAAACATTTAAATAAAATAAAAAGTGCAGGTTAAAATGGAAACAGAAAAGTCTTCAGACTCGATTTAAAAGAACTGAGGGTTGCAGCAGACCTCACGTTTTCTGGGAGTTTGTTCCAGATATTTGGTGCATAAAAACTAAAAGCTGCTTCTCCTCGTTTAGTCCTAACTCTTGGGACTGTAAGTAAACCTGTCCCAGACGACCTAAGGGCTCTGGACGGTTCATAACGTATCAGCAGATCAGTAATGTATTTTGGCGCTAAACCATTTAGTGCTTTATAAACCAACATCAGTATTTTGAATTCAATTCTTTGAGTGACAGGAAGCCAGTGTAAAGACCTCAGAACTGGGGTAATGTGATCCACTTTTTTGGTCCTAGTGAGGACTCGAGCAACAGCGTTCTGAATTAGCTGAAGCTGTCTGATAGATTTTTTTGGAAGGCCTGCAAGGACACTGTTACTGTAGTCAAGTCTACTAAAGATAAATGCATGGACAAGTTTTTCTAAATCTTGCTGAGACACAAGTCCTTTAATTCTTGATATGTTTTTAAGGTGGTAGTATGCTGACTTATTAATTGATTTAATGTGTTTCTTGAAATTCAAGTCGGAGTCTATGACAACACCAAGATTTCTGGCTTGGTGTGTGGTTTCTAGCATAACAGATGTAAGCTGTGCGCTGACTTTTAATTGTTCATCTTTGGCACCAAAGACAATTACTTCAGTTTTGTCGTTGTTTAATTGAAGGAAGTTTTGGCACATCCAATCATTGATTTGTTCAATGCACTTACTCAGTGCTTTTATCGGACTGTAGTCTCCTGGTGATATGGTTATGTAAATTTGTGTGTCGTCTGCATAATTATGGTAGCAGAATTTGTTCTTATTCATAATCTGAGCTAGTGGGAGCATGTAGATGTTAAACATAAGAGGCCCAAGAATGGAACCTTGGGGGACCCCGCATTCAATATGTGTTCGCTCAGATGTGAAATTGCCTATTGACACATAGTAGTCTCTGTCCTTTAAGTAGGATTCAAACCAGTTTAGTACAGTTCCAGAGAGTCCAACCCAGCTTGCTAGTCGATCTAGTAATATGCTGTGGTCAACTGTGTCAAAAGCGGCACCCAGATCCAGTAAAACTAAAACAGAACTTTTGCCACTGTCTGTGTTTAAGTGGATGTCGTTGAGGACCTTGCAGTCTCAGTGCTGTGGTGTTGTCGAAATCCTGACTGGAAAACATCAAAGCAGTTGTTCATTGCTAAGTAGTTATTTAGCTGTTGATAAACAGCTTTTTCAATGATTTTGCTTAAAAATGGTAGGTTAGATATGGGCCTATAATTGTTCATGAGCGATGTATCTAGATTGTTCTTTTTTAGGAGTGGCTTGATGACTGCTGTTTTCAGGGCCTGTGGGAATACACCTGTCCGAAGGGACATGTGACAATTTGTAGAACATCTGAGGCCATACAGCTAAAACAGTTTTAAAGAAGCCTGTGGGAAGAATGTCAAGGCAACAGGAGGAGGAGTTCAGGTGTTGTGTAATGTCCTCCAGGTTTTTGTGGTTTATCAGATAAAATTGTGTCATTGCATTTGGATTGATTTTAAGTGGGCATAGCGATGACACATATGTTGAACTTTGTATTGATGCAGTGACAGCTTGTCTAATTTTGTGAATTTTCTCAGTAAAGAAGGAGGCAAATTCATTGCAGGCCCTTGTGGAGAGATGTTCAGACGCTACTGACACAGGAGGGTTTGTTAATCTGTCGACAGTAGCAAACAGGGCACGTGCATTGTTGTTGTTTTTGGTGATGATGTCAGAAAAGAAAGACTGCCTTGCACTTTTCATCTCTGAGTTAAAAGTGCAACACTATGCTGGGGGGTGAAATACCTGTCATAATAACCAATGTATGAACAATACGACTGTATTGATTATATTGAAGTAAGAAGGCATAATTAGCTAAAAACTTGTTAGCTAACATGAATTGGTCAACCGCGCTATCAATGGTCACCGCTCTTTTTAATTTTCATAAAACATGTAAGTACCTGGCAGGCCAAACTCCTCGCTGATCTCTCTCCAAGCCTGGTTTGTCTTGTGTTTGTCCCTGTAGAGATTGATTAGCATATTCCAGAGGACCGGTCTTCTGAACACCGCCATAATCATTGGCTCCCCCATCTTTTTGGCTGTCTGTAAAGAAATGTGTGTCCTTGCGTAGAACACTAGCGACCCCATCCGTAAAGTTACGGCAGCACGGATACGAAAAACACACGTATGTGGAAACGAGGCTTAAGCCCAGCATTAGCCGGCGTAATTACGTAAACTGAATAAATCTCCAGTAATATCTCGATTTGAATTTGTGCATGTATGATATATAATGTAAAGGTTTCTGGCATACCAATACAAAATGTAACATACAATAACAATTGTTTATAATATGAAATGTATATAGTATATACATATTAAACAAATGTATTTTATTTGAAACATTTACCAAAAAATGTATTTAAATTAAGAAAACATACAACAATTACAATAAAAATACAAGTTTATATGAATAAAATAAAATTTAGAAATATAATAATACAAAATAAGTAAATCAATCAATTGGACAAAAAAATAAACATTTTCAGTATGGATAATAGGGGTATGACTGCAATTGGGAGTATGAGGGTTAGGGAAGTGGAGTGGTGAGGAGGGGATCTAGAATGTGGATAAGAATTTGTATTTGAGAGGGCGGGAGTAGGGTTTGCGATGGTCTGATCTCGTAGCACTGCAAGTTTGCAGGCATCCTCCAACTGATGTTCCAAATCGAGCCGAATATTTTAATTTTTGATTCTTCTAATTTTTTTTCCAAATTCTTACAGAACACTGTAATGTCATCATTCTTATTTTTAGATATGACCCTACAGCTTGTAGAACATCTGTCCTCTTGATCTTAGTCAGCCTTCCTTTTTCTTTGGTTGAGATTTTGATTTATTAATTGGCTAGAATAAAGAGATATCAATATAACTATGTACATTAATAGGTGATCATTTTAGATCTAATTAAAACTGATAAGAACAAATCAAAGTTAAGTAAAAAAACATTTAAAAAAAGACAATCAAAAACAAAATCATAATTTTAACAATAATCGTGTTCCTGCAGAACAGTTATCCTGTGCTCAGGAGCCGGAGCATCAGACACTGCAGCTGCTAGCCTGTCCCGAAGAATGTCCCCCGACTGCTGCTGGCACTCTTTGGAAACCTCACCGTTGTCGTCCTCCCCCTTCGACTCCAGGATGTAGCCAGTACCGATGCAGAGGTTGTGGAGGAAGAGGCAGTCAATAATAACCTCGGACACAAACTCCACCTTCACCTCTAGGGCCTTGAGAAAGATGGAGCGCCACCTGGTCTTGACAAAAATTGACAAAAACATCCTCGCGTTGTATCTGCCCTGGACAGTGTTGCGGACAGGCTCCCGGTTGGGGGTCAGCAGACATATTGGCTGAGCCAAGCAGGGATAACCTCCGTTGCCAAGAAGGCACCAACCTGGAGGGGGTACAGCTGGTGTACATAGAAGGGGCTGCTCTTGAAGACCCTGGCATCGTGCACCAAGCCAGGGAAGCCCATGTGTGCGTCCAGAAAGCGACCTTTGTGGTCGCAGATGACCTGAAACTGTATGGAATAAAATAATCGGCTGCATAGGCTCCAGGGGGCAAAATGCAGACATGGCAGCCATCGATTGCCCTTGCCACATTGCCAAACGCCTGGGATCCAGCCAGCTGCTGGAACAATCTTCCTTTGTCCATTTCTTGTATTCTTTTGCAAATTCTAGGCGTTTCAATCTATCAGTAATGGCTTCTTTGCTGCTATTCTGCCAAGTCCTTCTCCCAGTTTCCGACGCACCGTTCTTGAAGACACTGTTGCACCTTAAGTCGTTGTGAAGTTGATCTCGTCACACAGTTCTTGTGAAGTCTTTCCTCAGTCCTTATGATTGAGAATTTTGAGATGCTTCACTTAGGTTGCGTTCCGAATCGCATACTTTCTACTATATAGTAGGTAGAAAAAAGATTTAGGATGTCCCGATTCTTGTGGCCAGATTTAGGATGGTTAGAAGTACCCGGATGTCCTACGTCATGCGGCCAAGATTGTTAGTGTTGAAAACTGCATCCTATTTAGGCGATTTTGACCCACAATCCAGTGCGCACGTGAAGTGACGTCACATCGACGCAGCCTCCATATGAAAACAAATGGGGATGCGACGGATATAAAAGCAAGAGGCAAGATCAAGGTGCAATGTTATGATGAAATAAGAGAGTAAAGTATGTCCCAAAAGTATGCCTACTGCATCCTAACTAGATTATTTTTATCGTCGGATGTAATATGTAGAATAGAAAAAAGAAAGAGTTTGCGATTCGGAACGCAACCTTAGTGTGTCTGAAAGCAAATTTTCTTCTTCATCTCCCATTTAGGTTCTGGTGTGAATTGGTGATGTCATGGCAGTCTAAAGTGTACTTTACAAGGCTTGATTGAAATAGGTCTAGCTTTTTTTTTTTTTTGCAGGGAACTTACCTAAATCACCTTATGATGGCAGTTTTATGGGTATTTTATTGGCCAATTCAACAAAAACAACAAACTTTAGTGTTCCGATCTGTCGGATATTCTAATCATTTTGGCCACCATTGTATTTGCAGGTCTCCTCCTTTCTTTGTCAGATTGTTTTATTGTACATTGTTGTGCACTGTATAACATTATGGCTTTGTTTGATGTCATTGTTGAGTCCATTCCACACGGTCAACCCACAAACCGAAATACACATGCTTATAAGAGTAGTTTGGCCGAGACTTCCGGGTTACGGTCGAGCAGTATGGACGCTTGAATAGTGTGCTCCCTAATACCAACACAATAAACTCCGCAAAAACTCGAAAATATAATAAAGAAAGATACATGGACGTTGACAATGAGTGGAGGATCAAAGAAAATAAAGAAGAAGAAAATCCCAAACGGACAAGGTAAATAGATCTAAATAAGTCGTTCTGACGAGCTAACTGAACCTCCAGCTATGGCTACACCGCAAGCTAGCTTAGATAGCATTAGCAAGCAAATCCAAGCTATGCAAAAAGAGCTGAAAATTGACCTGAAAACTGTCAGAGACGAAATCACCACCCAAGTGAAAAACGAACTGGCAGAATTTAAGGAGGACATTAACCAGAAACTTTTCAAAATAAGCGCAGACGTAGAAGAGCAAAATGACAAGATAGATGCCGCTTTGACTCGCACTGAAGAAGTCGAACAGTGGAGTACTGACGCAAAATGCGCACTGAAGGACATACTAAAGGAACAGAAAACAGTGATGGATAAGCTGGATGACTTAGAATCAAGATCCAGGCGGAACAACCTGCGAATATACTGCATTCCAGAAGGTGCGGAGCTGAGAAGCGAATCGGTCGCGGCGTTTATGGACAAATGGTTAAAAGACGAGCTTTCAATTGAAACAGACCTCCAGATTCAACGAGCCCACCGAGCCCTGGCACCGAAGCCAAAGACAGGACAACCACCAAGATCGATTATACTCAACTTTCAGCAGTTTAATGTGAAGGTCGACAAACTCAGGATAATGTCAGGAGAATAATCCACATTATACATAAAATACAAAAAAATTAAATACCAACAGCATTGATCAGCCTAGATGCCGAAAAGGCATTCGATAGGGTCAACTGGGATTTTCTATATTTAACCTTAAAAAAATTGGATTTAATAAGAAAACAATTCAATGTTTCAATGTATCAAATCAATCTATAACAAACCAACAGCTAGAATCAAAGTAAACGGCTCACTAACGGACAGATTTACCTTGGAAAGAGGAACCAGACAGGGTTGCTGTCTCAGCCCTACCTTGTTTGCTCTCTATAGAACCATTAGCCCAGATGATCAGACAAGAGGATGCAATAACAGGAATAGATATTAATAACCAAACCCATACTATAAGTCTTTTCGCGGACGACGTTTTGATCATATTAAAAGATCCAGTAAACTCTTTCATGACACTTGTGGAAATGTTTGAAAATGTTGGAGTATACTCGCGTTACAAATTAAACATATCTAAAACTCAAATTCTCATGTTTAACTGCTCTCCAAATGAAGACCTGAAATAATTTAAATTAAATTGGAAAGCCAAATCAATTCAATATTTAGGCATAAGCATAACCAAAAACTTGTCAAAGCTTTTCTGATACAATGATCATATTGATGGCAACATACGGAAAGATATTGAAAGGTGGTCAACTTATCCAATGAGCCTCACTGACAGGATAAATGCAGTGAAAATTATTTTGCCACGTTTATTATACTTGTTTCTATCCTTACCTGTTTGTATACCACAGATCCAGTTTCAGAGTTGGGATAGACTAATATCTAGATTTATTTGGGGGGGGGGGGGAAACCAAGAATTCGACATATGGAAGGATCGGTGCACAAAGGAGACCAATATTTGATTAAGATTCTTTTTGCTGCAGCAAAAAAGGCCATCACAAAGAACTGCCCCCAGTCTGTTGCACCTGACTACAGACAATGGCTCAACATTATCGGTGATATTCAAACAATGGAGAGACTCACATATAGATTAAAAACTAAGGAAGACTCATTTTTGTAAAGGCTGGGATAAATGGTTGCTTTACATGTCAAAAAATTAAGAAAGGTAAAATATAGTTTATGTGTAACGTGGATTGCCCCCAACAGGCACTGTTCCTCTTTAATTTCCCCACTTCATATCTTTCTTTCTAACTTTTTCTCTATTTGACCATACTCTTAAATAAAACCAATAAAAGAAAGTAAAAAAAGAGAGATAAAAAAAGATAATTAAAAAAAGTAGTAGTTTGGCCACCACTGTATACATTTGCAATATAATCACATTGTAATTTTCTGTTTTGTTATGACCTGAATTTGTTTACATATCTATTTATTTGCTATAAAATACTCTTGAGTCAAAAAAAAAATAATAATAATAATCACATCGAATCAAATCATTTTGTGAGAATGGAGCCTGACGAAGAAAACCTAACAAATCAAGTGATACAAAGTTGGTGCGCCCCTCGAAGGTGTTCATCAACAAGAGCATTAAGGTACTGTGTAATATTTAACAAGTGAGATGTGTAATATGTGAACACAGTAATTCCCCAGTAAATCATTTTAGTAGTTACCACCATTTCATATGAATGCAAAATCATATATTTATGTTTGGGGAACTTTTTTGTTTGTTGGTGTGACAGAAAATACTTCAATAGTTTACTCTTTAGTTTGTAAACTGAACAAAGAACAAGTCTTTAGTTCAGAATGTGATTTTCTTTACTCATTTATTACCACTTCTGTCCACTAGGTGGTCTCAGCGAGCCACCAAATTCTGTAAATCACCTGCCAGTCAGTATAGTCTTACCCAACCTGCCTCAGCAGCAGCTATTCACTCAATAAATCCCCTTCATATCAGAGGAGAGTATGCCATTGTCCTAGTCCCTCCTATAATGTGAAGTTTTTCCTACTGTACCTCTTGCCCCTTTTTGCAACTTTGTGACAACTGTGCAGATGTTTTAAAGGGTAAAGGATTATGTACCGTTTCATAGTGATTGAGGAGGTATTCAAATCCTCTCCTTGAGCTGAGACACTGTAGGTTAAAACATAGTTTTTTCAAGCACTGGTAAATTTTGATCATTTTGGCTATTTGTGTTGCATATATAGAAGGTAGAAAATTTGCATTTTACAGTTTATTTAACTTAACCTTGTCTGTTTCCATCTGTATATTGTTCTTATACAACCATCTTTAACGCCCACTATCTCAAAATAATTTTTATTTTTCCGAACCAAAAATCTCAACTTCTAATCCACTTATATCGCAGAAACTGAATGTTAAAGGTTATTTAAGAAGCATTTATTCATATGCTGTTAATTTTCTGATTTATGATACATTTTGTAAATATGTAAAATAGTAAGTAATTAACTAGCAAGGTTTCATGATGATATCTACAAAAAAAAAACTCTTCATTTGCAGTATTTTGCTTTAAGTAAAGGTATAGGGTTACGGAAACCAGACAGTAAAAATACCTCCGTTGCAACAAAAAAAGTCCCGCTTTAATAATGTTACTTGAATGAATGTAAAATCAGGACATTTCTACATAATACCATTAGAGTATTATCATAAATTGCATTATCAAAAAAGTATTTAATAATGTTAAAGCTGTATTTACTTATTCAGTGTATTGAGTCGGAGCTCATTTAGAACTAGTATATTTTATTGAACTGCACTTGTGAATATTTTCATTGTTTATTAATGTGCTGATTATTTTCTGAATGAATCCACTGATTGTTTGATTGTCCGTATGTCCTCTTTTTGAGTATTTATGTAATTTTAGGTCAGGAGTCAGTGAGCAGACATTAGGTATCTCATCTGAACTAGTAATTCAAGTCATGTATTTGATTTCAGCAATGTATTGTATGTCTTGCTTGAAAAAAAACATTTAGTTTAATATATAAATCATTAGAAACATGTATGTTTGAAGAAGGGCTTTTTAACTCAGATTTTTGCTTATAATTACAAAACAGAACAACTGTAATAGTAAAGCATTACACTTTTTATTTAAAGTCTGAAGAAAATGTTAAATCTGACTTGACAGAGTTCACTGAGCCATTCTTCCTATTTGGCCTTGGGGCCATTCATTGTCTGGTATGGTGGAATGAGGAACTTCCATGACTCAACCCAACCTGAGAGCGACTTCACAGGCTTTGTCAGACCACCAGGCTGCGCAGAGAACCTCCAAGATTCTGCCCACTCTTCAAACATTGTGTCTTTGACCTCCGTCTTCAGCTTTTGTACAGGGCCTTTCTTGGGACGTGGCTGGGTTTTACCCAACAAGTGGCATCCTACCCAGTTCTTCGCTGATTGTTTTCCAAGTTCAATATTGGAGTACACATGGTTCCTTGCGTTGCTCTTTCTTGATACAATCACCCTAGGGTCAACCGCTTTCTTAGACATAGTATTGTCTTTGATCTGTGCATTCCCCGTCTGCAGGAACAAATGAGACTTTACCCATAGCTTGAATGTTGCAGGGTTGTTGATAAAGTTGGTGTTGATGTTGCTTTGTATCTTCTTTTCTCTCGACCACATGACTGGATAGTGGGATGGGTTAGAAGGAGAGGACTCCAACCAGGGTTGCTCCATGTCGGGCATTGGGTTGGCAAGTCTAAACGACATTCCCCACCTAGATCCATGCCCATTAGTAGTGGCATGTTGCTGCTGATTAGTGCTGCTCATGCTTTTCCCTGATATGTTATTACTTGGTTGATGCTGAAGAAGTGACCCAACTTTCCATGAAGCGTTCCATTCTTTCTCAGGATATCTTTCCCTGAAAATCTGCTTGTCAAAAGATTGGCTCATTCTTGCTTTGGCCACCTGCCAGGACATCCTCTCTCTGTGAGGCTGGAACTCCATTAACTCTTCCACACTGTGCTCTCTAGGCACCCGATCTGTTGAGGGATCTGTGTAGAAGGTAGAATACCTCCAGGCTTCCCTCCATTCGGTGAAAGAGGGTTGGTCATGGGGGGACTGAGTTTCTGAGACCATCCAGGACACCTGTGAGTCAGAAACTGACCTAGCATTCCTCCTCCGGCAATATATCACATCGTGTTTCATTTGCTCATAGCGTGGGTCTACTTTCTCAGAAGTTGCATAATGCTCCTTTGTGGTCTTCTCCACCTTCTTAGCCTCCAAAGCAGTCTCCATCTGTTGTGGTGAGGCCTTCAGGGTTTTCACTATTTCTTCACTTGGTTTTGAGTTGTTCTTGGTCACCTGCCAAGACTTGCTCCACTCAGGCAGAGCCTCAAATTCATTGCTCAGCTTCATGTACAGATCTTTGTGCTTCTGCTCTCGAGAACCAAGCATGACCTTGTGGTGATGTAACTCATTCTGTTGGATGTGATCATCACACATATCACTTATATCTTGCTTCAGAGACGGATTAGAATTCTTATTGTTGTTGACTACAATGGCTGCTCTCCATGAATCGGCCCACTCTGGACTGTGCAATTTTTTAATTTTAGGCACAGTGGATTTATTGCAGCCATGCTGGTTAACAAGCTTCCAACAATTCTCCCACACAGAGCTAATCTCTTTATCCTCCATTTGATCATTTGGAACAGTAAAATCATCCTGCTCACTTGCTGGCTTAGTGGACATCCATGACTCGCTCCACTCTGATGAGCACAAGGCTTCATTGTGGTGCTGAGTCTCCAACAAGGTGAAGAATCTAGATTTCGGGTAATTCTCTTCATTTCCGGAAGAGGCTTTTTCCTTGTTGTTTTTGACAGATTTTCTCCAGGACATCTGCCACTCCTCGGTGGGTAAACTCAAGTCAAGCTCTTGTGATTCCACCACCCTGGAGCTCATTTTCTTCCAGAGATGAAGGATGTTAGGATTTACCATGTTGGGACCATTTAGCCAAGGCTGTCCTGGTTCAGAGTAAGGTTGCTGGGTAGCAAACATCCAACACTGACCCCATGCTAAGATAGCCTCAGTGCCCTCTGCTGGTAATGGCAAGGATTTGTTGTATTTCCATGACTTCCCCCAGACCATAGAAGAAGGTTGAGTCTGGCTAATCGACATCAATAACTGTAGCTTTTGCAAACTCTTGTCCTGCCCCTTTTTATCCTTGGAGTGGGAGGCTGGAGTGGAGAAGCCTCTGCTCTGTCCTGCTGGTCTGCTCTGGCCTCCTGGTCTGCCGAGTGGACCTGAACTGGTGCCATGGGGAATAGGAGGAACCTGGGGTTCCTTGCGTTTCCAGACTTTTGTGTTTTCTACCTTATTCTCAACAGGTTTAGGTTTTTTCTCTGCCTTTCTGTAGGTTTGTCCAGTCCTGGCAGCCAAGCGATTTTCCCAATCCTGGTTAATACTGTGGAGTTGTGGGGGGGGATAAGAGAAAATATAAATGTATGTGAAGAAAAGTAAAAATGTCACAGTTAATATGAGGAGATATTCCTGTACCAATTTCCTAAAAAACTCCCGGTTCAAAATAATGGACCTAAAGTACTCTACCATCTTAAGGCCAAACTGCTTTTCAGGGGGAAATGTTGTGATCTTGGGGATACAGGAGCTAATATTGGTCAAACACATATATATATATATTGCGATTATTTTCAATGTAAAAGTACAGAAATAATAGTGGAGTTTGCAGCTTACAGTATGTGTGATTTATTAATAGTGTTAAAATTGTGATAGCAGTTATTATGACTGCACTATATGTTAACCTGTAATTACTAATTAATTATTGTTACAAAGTAATGCAGACTGACAGCAATCTTTAATAAAACCACACTGTTCATATTTGTGTAAGAACTTGTGACTGTTCTGTATAAACTGTCGGAAATCTAGGGGGTAAATAGTCCATTGAGAATCTCCTAAATCTTTATAAACCATGTCCACAGTAAACCCTGGTCTCTTATTGGCTGTCAAGTGTCTTGTAAAAACTGTATCATGGGCGCCCTTAGCTCAGTTTGTAGGGTGTCAGATAACTGCCATTCTTTCAATCCTGCTAGCTGTTAGAATTGGATGCTTGATGCCTACCTCTGCTTTTGTTTTTTTGTTGTAACCTATTCTAGTCTCCTCTAAGCTAAATTTAGACCATACCCAGGGGGCAAAACCCCCTCTTTTGGAAAACAGACATGGAATGTTGTAAAAGGTTGTTCACCAGAAATTATATCTAGGACCTTCAAGGATCACAACCTGGGTGGACAACCTGGTCAACTACCTACTGGAAAGCTACAGGGGGCGGAAATAGCCAATCAGAACCTTGGTTTAGGGCGAGGGTATCATTTGAAAATGTTCAACTAATAGATATCATCATGAAACTTTGCCATCTGGTTACAGACATTAAGACAATTATTTTTGATATTGATTTTTTTTTAAATGTTTGAAAATATATGCAAATTTGGCAATATCTAACTAATTATGTCTACATTTGCATATCTTAAAAAAAATAAAATCTAGATGTTGAATAAGCCAGATTGAAAATCTTTATTGCATTTTGATAACATTTTTAAAGTTAAGTTTATGTAAGTGCTTTAGAAGTTGAGATTTTTGAAAAAAACTTTAAAATAAACTATCAAACCATGTCTATCTAACCACTATCAAACCAAAATGATCACACCATTTCTCAGATAGGAGGTTTGTTCTGTAAAGACTTGACACTAATATGTTGTCAAAATGCAATAAATATTGTAACTCTTTATCCAACATCCAGATATTTTTAAAGAAATGAAAATGTTCGCATTATTAGTTAGATATTGCCAAATTTGCATTTTTTAAAATAATTTATGAAAATACTTCAATACAAAAGATTATTTTTTAATGTCAGTAATAAACTGACAACATTTAATGATGATATCTATAAGTTTAGGGATGTTTTAAGACACACTGTGATACAAACATTTTTGGTTTCCTTACGAAGGCATAGCACTTTTTCTTATCCGTTCCTCTTCTTGCTGCATCTTCTGCCCATACTCTCTCTCTCTGATGGACCAGACGTTCATCATAATGGAGGCCTCACAGCCACCCACCTCCACGTTCCTTTCATGAGACATCTTCAAACCGCTCCGAACTCACTCACTGCACACACAGAGAAAAAGATGAATGAAAATTTTGAAAAATTAAATGTTGTCTCTTTATGAAGGCAGATTATACTTGTCATATGCTAAATCTTGCAGAGGGCTAGAGTCTGAATGTACCTTAGAGTGGTGATTATCCGTTTGGAGACTATGCAGGTTGCTCAGCTCCTATATACTGTCACTCAGTAGCCATAAGTCACTGGTTTGGGGGCTGGTCAAACTAAAAATATACCAAACTCCAACATACACCCATGCACACACACACCCACACTTTACCACAGCATTACCGTCAATGGTCTCCATTCTATGAGGCTCTTTTGGTACTTAAACCTAAAGTGACATCCATATACATTATTTCCCCATAAACCTTAGAGGGAATGTTTCAGATGTTTTAAGTGTCCTTGTATGGGGTTTTAAGACATATTTAGTGTGTTACCTTATGGAGCTGGCAATCAGTGCAGTCACTATAAGGAGATTGGGGAAGACAGCGTTTAGCAGAAGTCAGCCTTGTACTGTTGCAGAGGGGGCCAGCAGAAAAACTATATACAAGCCATATACAAATTGTAGGCAATATTTAGGACTTTTTTGCTGCTGATTTGCGAACTTACTTCTACTACTTAGCTACTGTAATAAGAGAGTATCTTTACAACCATATCTTGGAAAGATAAAAGATTGAGTCAGCAATTCCGGAGAACTCTTATCAAAATCTGTTCATATCTCGTCAGGATTTGCTACCTGTATGTAGTTTTCTGCAAAAAGCCTGCGGTCTGTAAACTGGTATGTAAGTAAGGGGGGACCCTTAAACTAGCAACATGATCATTTACAGAGCCTAGGCTGTGTATTAAGACTGGATTTTTTTTTTTTGCAAATTAGAGAACCAATTGAATTCTCTGTCAAGACATGAGAAATGTCTTGATTAAACATCCTGGAATGGGAACAGGAACACATTATCTAATTCCTGACAAATACCAGGATTTTTATTCATAATGTTCAACCCTGTTCCACATCAAGGACTCCAATGCTTGCTGGACTTAAGTGTTGACATGTTGGCATGCTGGGAATGTCAGCCCCGCCCCCCCCCCAATATGGACATGGCCTATTTAGCTTTGGCCTAATTTCACTTCTGCCAGAAACATAGATCCATTTGAATTGACCACAAGTCTTGTTTTATTACTATCTAAATTAATTTCTCATGTCGTGACAGAGAATTGAATTGGTTCTGAGTGGACCCCAAACATGTGTTGTTTGGTTAAGAGTGACTTGACTTCTGATCCTTGACATCCCCTGACTGCTAGACATATCTGTCTTGTGTGAGGTGTGACAGTCCCTTCCTCATGTTCAGTATGCAGATCTGTCATGAGGACTTTCCCAAAATAAAAAAAGATAGCCTAAATCAGCAAAGAAAAAAACTTCTTGTAAAAGCTCCCATGTGATTTTAGCCACGTTAATGCCATGGCTCTTGGGTTGCCAGCTGGATAGTTCATCCAGAGTGCAATATTACAGTGAATAGGAAAAACACGAAAAACAAGTCACAAAACACAACAACGAAAAGCAAAACACAACCACAAATAAAAATACACAACAACATTAACTTCTACTGGAAAAGGTAGGTCCTATCTGTCTGGATCTTCACTGATTGGACAGATGCACTGACTGTCATTTAACCGGACCAAAGTGCACCATAGTTACGAATTTAGAAAATGGAGAAGAAAAACGTTAGGGAACCGGCAACATTTTTGATGTGGAGTCATCATCATCATCATCACTGTTATGCAAACTGACTAAACCCGAGCTGTGTGTGTTACCTGTGTATGTGACTCAGGTTGGCTGTAAGCAAGTCTCCCTGTCTGTGAGGGCAGCACTCAACTCACAACTGCCTGGATGAAGGACATCGAATCAACAGTCTACTTACTTATGTCGGGAACAATCATAAAGGAGATTCTGAAAAATACCAAGCTCTACATGCAGCGGACCCAGCCCTGGAAATATGTGGATGAGACAAAGCTGACAGCTTTCTTGGGGCATCTGCTGCTCGCCGGTATTTACGGTCCCAGAGGTGGGGCTGTGCGGTCGTTATGGGACGAAAAAACAGGTAGACCGGTGGTTCGGGCCACAATGTCACAGGTCAGATTTGAAGAATTGATGCGGGCAATTTGTTTCGTTGACAGGCTCACCTGGCCTAGGCGATTTACATTTTCCAAGTTAGCTGCCATTGAGCCACTCTGGGGGATGTGGGTGCATCAGCTGCTAATTATTTTCAATCCGGGCATCGACATCGCAATTGATGAGCAGCTCCTATCGTTCCGAAGCAGATGTGAATTTCAGCAATATATTCAGCCACAAAAGCCAGCTAAATATGGCCTTAAGATCTGGCGTGCGACTCAAAGACCTTGTACTCTTTGAAAATGGAGCCTTACACAGGCAAGCTGAGGAAGGAGAGAGGTGCACGGCCAGAGGGTGGTCCTCCAGATGATGGAGGGACTGCAGGGCCACACATTCACCTGGGACAATTTCTTCACCAGTTACCAGCTGGGTGTGGATCTACTAAAGAAGAAGAATGCCATGGATGGAGCCATACGGAAGAACCAGAGGGCGCTTCCCCGTCAGCTCCTGCAGATTGTCCAGAGGCAGCCCCAGTCCTCCCTCTTTGCACACACGCAGACCCACACCATTGTCTCCTACCTGCCCAGGAAAAGGAATAATGTGCTCCTGATTTCTACAAGGCACAGGGAGGCCGCAGTGAGTGACAAAGCTGGCCAAAAGCATATCATCATCACCGACTACAAAAAGAACAAAGGGGGAGTCGATAACTTGGAAATGGTATGTAAAATTAGAAGCTCATGTTCACTTTTTATTATTTCTGTGTAGCCTACACATGGCCCCCGCAGACAAAAAAGGATATATAGGTTTGAAATAATAATTTATTCCTAGGAGGGTTAGACAAGGGCTGTCCCATCCAACAAGTCTTGAAATGCAAATAGGGGCTTTTGCTCATTTTGTCACTAAAGGATGACGATCTGCTGTGCCATGTGCGGTGGCCATGTTTGCAGGGAGCAACTGACAGAAATTAGACACACACACACAAACCTACACTTTTTTTGAACAAGGCATAAATGTTAAAGGTGACAGAATTGACCCAATGACATTTTAGTTTCAGTTTGCAACGATGCCTTGTATTTCCACCTTGCCGCCAGGCGGCTGCAGCTGAAAGTTTCCACTCAGGGAAATCTGAGCGGTTGGGCAAAATCTGTGCGTGTTCACGGGGGCGGCAACCGCTTCCTCGTCCAACCGCCGCGGCTGTGCCGCCTCCCCTCAGCTGCCCTTCCCTCATTGAATTGAATGGAGGCGGCGGTGGGAAAGGGCCTTCACATATAAACTTGAAGCCACTTTGAGTAACTTTGTCCGTTGGCGGCCCCTTTAGACAAAAGCGGTAGTATTTTTACGACGCCAGCTGTCGTAAAGCTGTTTTCGTCTGAATTGATTAGGACGCAATATAGTGCATGTCCGTGTGTTGAAAGCCGTGAGGGCACGGACTCTTTTCAGCTCCGTGAGAGTGGTTAGTGACACTGCATCAACTAATGCCAGTCAGTGCCACACACACCTGATTGCAATGAGTTAATGCAGTGTCACCTAACTACTCTCACGAAGCTAGCCTACGTGTCCTCACAGAAAGCGAGAGACGGCAGTTAGTATGGATCACGATGAGGTAATGTGTTTATGTTGTTGTAAATAATGACTATTTCAGATGAATAATGGTCATCTGATGATGGTGAAGCAAAGTAAACTGTGTAATTGTCTACACGTTGCTTGGCAATGCCCTCGCCTCCTCCCGCCCGTCTATCACTCTCCCTTTTAGCTTTTCTTCATTGCAATCTCTTTTTTTTCTTTGATGGTTCAGCCCCGTTATCAGTCATTATCTCAAACAAGGCTCCCGCTCCCCTTCCCTCACCTGGTGGGATAGGCTTCTCAAATCGCGTTGCATCGCTACACTGAAATCTGCGACCAATACGGATATGTGACCATAGAGCCTGCATGCGTGAAGCGAAAATCGGACTGGGTGTGCGACCAGACCAAATGCAGTAATAAAAGCTATATAAAAACGTCTTTCTTTGCACTGATGGTCTCGTTTGCTGTTAAAGGTAATTTATGACTATCAGAGGAAACATGGGGCTGTTTAAAAGATGTTTAAATGTTACTCGTAGCTAGCCTGGTCCAACCAGACCATCGTACTTTATTTCATTTGTACAGAAGGTCTGGAACTGCTGTAATTGGCAAACGTTCACTCACTTGGAGGCGGGTGTCTGTTGAAGTTTAAAACTATTGGATCTGCCCAGTGCCACTCTGGATTAGCCAACCAATCGCATAACGTTTGGTCGTCACGTGTGTCATGAGCCGGCTTCTGAGGGTGCGTTCAAGTTGGACAGGGAACTCGGAAATTTCTGACTTCTCTACATATTGTGGTCTATGGATCTACTGGTACCTGACAACGGTAACTTGCTAGAGCCTAACGTTTAGTTATTTGGATGAGAAAGGTTGTCGGCGCCCATACTTTCGCGAGCAGATACACTGGAACACAGACAGGTCGGAACTCGGAACTACCAAGTCGGAAATCTCCTTCTTCCGAGTATAAAGGAATGCAGCATTCAACTGAAACTGGAGCGCGACTTCAACGTCATTGTTCTCAGCCACTCGCTCTGTTCGCTGATTGGACGGCTGGAAATTTTCCTCAGCTAGATTCCACTAATACCACCCAGCCCCAGACTGACTACTGAAGGGAAAATGAAATTTGTCCGGAAGTAGGTAGGCGGGCGGAGCCAGGCTAACTCATAGCTGCTTTAAGAAACACTATGATTATAATATTTTTCTGTAGTACCACCGGTGTAACTACACACTAAGCAATCAAGGTACAGCAATGGGCATAAGATCTGAGGGTAACAGGAGGGTAAAGCATGTATTACTGTAGCTATGTTGGCTGTGCTGTGTAAATGCCTAGGCTTAGTTTGCAAACATATGGTACATTCTTGAGGTGAGACACTGCATGTGAATAGGCTATTTGTTCATTAATAGATATCATCATGAAACTTTGCCAGTTGATTGTTTGCATTAAAAATATATTTTGTGTTACAATTGTTTTCAAAAATGTTTGAATATACAAATGTGGCAATGTCTAACTAATTATTAATATATTTGCATCTCTTTAAAAAAATCTGGATGTTCAATGAAGCCAGAGTTAAAATCTCCATTACATTTTGACAACATAGTTGTAAACTAATCTTTTTTAAATAACCTTCAGAATGGTGCTAAGAATGATTTTGGAAAGTCAAGTAAGTTGACGTAAGTGCTTTAGAAGTTGAGATTTTTGTATTGAAAATGTTTTCGAGATAATGGCCATTAAATATGTAAATATACAGACACAACAGACAAGGTCTATTCGAATAAAACAGCTAAATATACATTTTGGACCTTTTATCTATACTATTATGAAATAAGACATGTTATGGAAGCAAATTACACAACATGTTTGCCATCAGTGTTTTGCCTAAAGATTAAATTCCTATTGGTTTGTAGTTGTCTGAGCACCACAGTTAGATGGAACACTATAAAGAAATGCTGTCAAAATAATGAGATACGTACAAATACCTTTAATTTCACTTTTGTATTACCAGTGATGAATTCATATACACAGTATAAAGTCTATTTTTTCCATACATACGAAAAAATTGATTAACCTGTAGAGGTTAAATATGACAAATGTCCTGTACAAATGTACAAATTCCACTCAAATGTACAGTTCAAAATTCTGATGTCACCTACAGTATGTAGACGCAAAAATAGCATGCTGTTGAAATGTGACTTGTGTCCTGAGTGAAACAGATGAGAACAGTATGTACAAATGTACAGTAGTCCCGATACATATCATCATACTGTATACAGAAATATAGCCTCAGCCCTGACCAAATTACCGCATGTCTGTGTGAAAGGCAGCTTCAGTGGTAAATATAGAGCTGTACAGTGTGTTCCCATGTCTCCTTACATGCACACTTATAATGCTACGTGCCAAAATATACATTTCAGCTCAGAGTGTACAACTAAACTTTGGGTGACAGCAATAAAACATATTTCATCACAAATTTAAATTATTGCAGAATAACTTCTTTTTTTTCTCAGATACCATTCGATTTTAATTGTGGTCTGTCCAACAGTCCCTTACAGAAATGCAAGGGAGTGTCATACAGTATCTAGGTCAGTAGTATAGGTGGACTCAGCTATCCTGTACTGGTTTTGTCAAATTCAGTGAATATCTCCTCGCGATCCATATCTGCGTGAAATGGAAAAAAAAAAGCCTAATACACAGCCTAGGCTCTGTAAACGGCTAATGTAAACAAAGGGGACCCACCATAGCTAGCAACATGCCCGTTTACAGAGCCTAGGCTGTGTATTAACACTGGATTTTTTTCAGTGCACAGAGTACGAACATGTAGGGGGAGCGTAAGGAGATATCGTTTGAACAAGCAGTCTCCAGAATTGCTGACTCTTAATGCCAGACTGAGCCAGCCACAGCATACAATATAAATGTTGTACAATGTTTAACACATCTGGTATGTGTATTGTTTTGATGTGTTAATAATGACAATGAAATGTGATTTCTGATCCAAGTTTTCAACGTGTTTATTTAATCCTTCCTCTGGCTTTCTGTAACTTGAATATTCTGGATGTCTGACGTTGTTTGATTTTTGCTCAGAGGAAACCAACAGCACGCGAAAATAAACACACGCAAAATAGTTCCTAATCTATTTATAAATACAGCCCTGATTCTTGTAGCCTACATCTCACGGTGTAAGACATGTCTGTAATTGTAGCAGGACACAGGACTCTCAGCATAGCTCTCAGTTAGACATGTTTAGACAGCAGACATTCAAGGTTTTGAAAGATGACACTGGAGGGAACACCAAGTTCCAATTCAGAAAAGGAGCCACCAAAGGTTGTATTCCATCCGTAAACTCAAAGGACTCTATGTTGCCCCCCATCTCATCCTGCTGTTATATAGAAGTATTGTGCAACCCATCCTGCTCTACTGTTCCACCTGCTTCTTCAACATGCTACTGTCAAAAACCGGGTCAAACTCACATGTGTCACAAACATAGCTGCCAAATTAATTTGTCTCCCCACACCCACACTGACAGGGCTTAATCTCAAGGCCATCTCACGAATCGCATTGACAATTGCACAGGACAACACACACCCACTCAACTGCCACTTCACTGTTATGTCCTCTGGACGCAGGTACAGGTCCCTGTTGTGCAGGAGGGCTCGCTTTGGCAAAAGCCTGGTGCCTGCAGCCATAGCAGCACTTAACAAAAATCCAAGATAAAACACCCCAGTCCCATTCTGTGTATACAGTGGAGGAAATAAGTATTTGATCCCTTACCGATTTTGCAAGTTTGCCCACTTACAATGAAATGAACGGTCTATCATTTTAAAGATAGGTTTATTTTAACAGTGATAGACAGAATATCAAAAAGAAAATCCAGAAAATCACATTAAGAAAAAGATAGAAATTATTTTGCATTTCATTGAGTGAAATAAGTATTTGATCCCCTATAAACCATAAAGAATTCTGGCTCCCACAGATTAATCCTCGTGCTTTAATAATAATAATAATAATAATGGATTGGATTTATATAGCGCTTTTCAAGGCACTCAAAGACGCTTTACAGGGTTCCAGGTTCCATTCATTCACACACAGTCATACCGGTGGTGGTAAACTACCATAGTAGCCACAGCTGCCCTGGGGCAGACTGACGGAAGCGTGGCTGCCATTCAGCGCCTACGGCCCCTCCGACCACCACCTCAAACATACAGCAGTCATACACATTCATACGAGGCAAAGTGGGTGAAGTGTCTTGCCCAGGGACACAACAACTATGACACTGGTGGCAGAGCGGGGATCGAACCGCCAACCCTTGGATCATTGGCCAACCCGCTCTACCACCTGAGCCACGGTTGCCCCCTTTAAAAAAGTATTCCTAATCTCAACTAGTTTCCTGTATAAAACACACATGTCTCAACTTGTTACCTGTATAAAAGACACCTGTCCACAGAGTCAATAATAATAATAATCAAACTCCAACATCTCCATCATGGGCAAGACCAAAGAGCTGTCTAAGGACATCAGGGACAAGATTGTAGACCTGCACAAGGCCGTAATAGACTACAAGAGCTTTGGTGAGAAGCTGAGTGAGAAGGAGACAACTGTTGGTGCGATTATTAGAAAATTAAAGAAACAAAAATTACCATCAAACCCCCTTGGTCTGGGGCTCCATGCAAGATCTCACCTTGTGGGGTATCAATGATCATGAGAAAGGAGAGGGATCAGGGCCGGCGGCAGCCAGGGGCCAGGGTGGGCCGGGCCCACCCAAATATGGGCTGTGCCCACCCAATCAAATAATTTTTTTTTTTTAGGTGGAAGTCCAGACCCACTATCGGACGGACCTGTTCATTCGTTGTCCAAAATGTAAAATAAAATTCAGACAATTAATTAATACTAAAGAATATACCATTACCATGCATTGCTTCTAATTGTATTATTGGGTGGGCAGGACAGCCTTCCTCCAAGTTACCCACCCGCTTATAGTGGTCACTGGTCAGCAGAGCCGGCCCGAGGCATAAGCGAAATAAGCTTAGGGTCATGACTTTTTTTAGTTTGTGTGTTTGATATCAACATCATATTATGTAAATGTAAATTATCATACAATAAAAGGAATACAATGTTTTGCTAGATAGTTAATAGTTTAATAATTGAATCATTTCATCTGGGAGGTAATCCGAGGTTAACTGATCACGTCACGTTCAAGTCCATGGCATGCACAGTGTGTATTGAGTTTATTTAAAAATATTTGAAAATAGGGCTACCCTCAGTTGCCCATGCACTGTGTATAGTCTATAGCCTATTTCAGCCTCGTCTGTGGAAAAAAAGATAACTGGACAACAAGTGTTCTTCTGCTTCGTTCCTCTCACTGCATTTAAATTAATTCATTATATTACAGAAAATATGTCTCGTAAAAGAAAAAGAGCACCAAGCCCATCCCAGAGGACCCTGCATAATATTTTATTTCACATGTATATTTCTGTGGAAAATCCATGTGTCTTTCTTCAATAGCTTCTAATTCATCCGACCCAGTGTCTCCAAATTATTTGTTCACACAAAATTCCTCAGATTTAGCCTCTTAATTTTCCTCTCAAAGTGCACCAGATTCATGCATTTCACTTTAAAAAGGTAAAAAAAAATCTCCCGGGGGGGCATGTGTGCCAAAAAGCAGACGCAGAGATCTTACAAGGGCAAGCTGAATTCGGTCTCTCTGCCCAGTGTGCCCACCTAAAATTTCTACAGGCCCACCCTAATCTAACTGTCTAGAAACGGGCCTGTGAGGGATCAGCCCAGATCTACAGCTTGTTTATGATCCCAAGGCAGCTGGGACCACAGTCACCAAGAAAACCATTGGTAACACACTATGCCGCAATGAATTGAAATCCTGTAGTGCCCGTAAGGTCCCCCTGCTCAAGAAGGGACATGTACAGAACCGTCTGAAGTTTGCCACTGAACACCTGAACGACTCAGAGAATGCTTGGGAGAAGGTGATGTGGTTAAATTAGAACAAAATCAAGTTATTTAGTATCATAGTGACTCGCCATGCTTGGAGGAAGAGGAATATTGACTATGACCCCAAAAACACCATTCCCACAGTCAAGCAGTGAGGTTGAAGCATTATGCTTTGGGGGTGTTTCTCTTCTAAGGGGACAGGTGGACTTTCTCTCAGCCAGGTCCGTAAAAATGGGTCGTGGATGGGTCTTCCAGCACGTCAATGACCCTAAAAATACAGCAAAGACAACAAAGGGGTGGCTCAAGAAGAAGCACATTAAGGTCATATAGTGGCATAGCCAGTCTCCGGACCTTAATCCAATAGATCTGTGGAGGGAACTGAAGCTCAAGCGACAGCCTCGAAACCTTAAAGAGGACCTATTATACTACTTTTCTGGTCTTAATTTCTTGTTTTACACTGCTATAGAGCAACCTGACACGAATCACATCACAAAAAACTATGCAGATTTTCGGGAAGCTCTTTCTCTTATTTTGGCGATCCAGCATGTCCTGTCAACACTTGAGTGTGTGTGCTTCGGCCATCTCCGCTCCCTGCGCCTGTGCTTCGGCCATCTCCGCTCCCCTCCCCCCTCCTGCAAACCCCACTCCGTTGTGATTGGTTACCTTCCTTCCGGAACACTTTCAGTGGCGGGAAGCGCGAGCATGGACCTATAAGGGCGCGAGGCAGACGCGAACAGGGAAGTGACAGCATTACTATACATGGAAACATCCGCGTGGTGACGACACCAAGTTACATGCGACGTCACAAAGTTACAAAGCCTCAAACCGCTTTGAACACGTGACTTCTCGACTGGCTAGAATAGTGTCTAGTGCTCTGCACAGACACCCCAGACGGTCAGCAGGGAATACGTCGAAATGCATGTAAGTCATTATTTGATAATTTAGTATGGTTAAGCATGACTATAAATCATCATAACAACGTTTATAGGTCATAAAAGTCAAAAAGCATCATAGGTCCTCTTTAAAGATTAGGAGAGAATCTGCAAAGAAGAGTGGTCCAAATATCCTCCTGAGATGTGTGCAAACCTGGTCATCAACTACAAGACACATCTGACCTCTGTACTTGCCAACAAGGGTTTCTCCACCAAGTAGTAAGCAATGTTTTGATAGGGGATCAAATACTTATTTCACTCAATGAAATGCAAAATAATTTCTATCTTTTTTTATGTGATTTTCTTTTTGATATTTTGTCTATCACTGTTAAAATGAAACTAGCATTAAAATTATACACCGCTCATTTCATTGTAAGTGGGCAAACTTACAAAATCAGTGAGGGATTAAATACTTGTTTCCTCCACTGTATATTCTGTATGTGTGTTTATTTTGTTGTCCATCTGTCTTGCGGCCCATAAATGTACTGTGAAGTGAAAAATATTTTCCCCTTGGGGACAATGAAGTCTAAAGTAAAGATGACATCATTACATGACTTGGCTACTGGTAAATATTCAAGATACTGTATTTTTTTTATACTTTTAATTCTGTCAAATTCATTGCTTGTACTAAAAATATTTCTCAGAAAGATGGATAAAAAATGGTGAATGAGAGATTACTGTATATTAAATTTCAGAAGCTACTGTGCAATAAATGAGCCCCTGCTGAAGCCTATAAGTCACACAAGGTTTGGCTTGACTGAGGATATCTAATCTACATTTAAGCATCAGTGTATATCCTATTTCATTTAACCCTTGTGCCCTCCTTGACTTAAACTACTTTTGAATTTTCCATCCAATTGCAACCAATCTTCACCCACCTTTTCCAGCTGTTTCTAAACTTCAGTTTTATCTCCCCAGGCTTGGAAAATGGCAACCATTGTGCATGTTCCTAAATCTGCACACAAACAAATGCTCAACTGTTTCAGACACATTACCTTCACACCTCTATTAAGCAAATGCATGGACGTCTGGTTAGCAAGGAATTAATCTCACAAACTAACAGGGGTGGAACTGGAGTTCTATCCGAAAACTTGCCCTACATGCCAGTAGGCATAAAGGGCACTAAGTAAGTAAGTTATGATAGATGTCGACGTGTCATGTTTCAGTGAATTTAATCGGTGACCATCCGTCTTTATCTTTGTGCCTGTTTAATCTGATAGCTGCCTCTGAAATGTTTTTCACAATCCAGTCACCTGCCACAAGAGCTGCTCAGCAAGATATTTCATGTCAACCTGTTAGTCAAAGCACCAGATAAAATGCCAAAATGTTTCTCCAAATTTAGTTTCATTTTGTCATAACTGGTTACTGTAACTAACTTCCCATGACAGATTATGTACTTGTGATGTAAATTATGATGTCACATATTTCAGAGCACCAATTGGAGATTAGTAACATTTGAATTAAAAACAAAGTGTTTCATTACTAGTAAATAATAATTTAGGAAGTTTCCTCTAAAACATTGAGTGTAATTGTTGCATATTTAATGCATGCGACACATAATTTAGATTTAAAACTAAGTTTTTAGAGGCTTTAAATGTATAGTTTGACATTGTGGGGAATTTAGCTTACTCTGGTTCTCCCAGTAAGGCAAGGCATGGCACGTTTATATAGCACAATTCAGACACAAGGCAATTCAAAGTGGTTTCAGGGGCATAAAATACATCAAGATTAGACATTATAAATTGCATGTGGTGTAGTTGGACATAACGTAAAGGTTGTTATGTCAGTTATGCTCCATCAGGAATCACCCTTGTCTCAGTTTTCTCTTGCTGTCAGTACCTGGCCTGCAGTCCTCCCCTGCAGGTGAAGGGTTGCCGCAGGTAAAATCCAATATTCAGCCATCCATCTCTGCAGCTTTGTCCTTGCTTCTGCTGCTCTTCAGTATTTCCAGTTTGAACACTTTCTACCAAATTGATGCATAACAAAATTTGCATATTAAGACAAAGAATAATTGTTTTAATGTAAGTAATTAACTAGCAAGGTTTCATGATGATATCTACAAAGAAATGCCCTCTTTATTTGCAGTATTTTGCTTCAAGTAAAGGCTTACTGAAACCACACTGTAAAAATACCTCTGTAACCAACACAGAAAATCCCGCTTTAATAATGTTACTTGAAAAAAAGTAAAATCCGGACATTTATATTATATATAATACCAGTAGAGTACTATCATATATTGTATTATCAAAGAAGTATTGAATAATGTTAGATCTGTAATTTACTTTTTCAGTGTATTGAGTCGTAGCGCATTTAGAACTAGTACATTGCATTGAACTGCACTTAATAAAAAAATATATATATATAAATATTTTCATTGTGGATTAATGTGCTGATTATTTTATCCATTAATCCACTGATTGTTTGATTTGTAAACATTCTGAAGAAATTAAGTCCCAGACAGTGAAATATTCCCAATGCTTGTTTTTTCCAAACAACAGTCCAACAACATTTCCTACCTTTTAATAATTTAAAAAATTTTAATTATTTTATGTTTATTTTCTCTGTATGTCCTCTTTTTGAAGATTTATGTAATTGTTTTGTTTTTAAGGTCAGGAGTCAGTGAGCAGGCATTAGGTATATCATCTCAACTAGTAATTCAAGTTAAGTATTTGATTTCAGCAATGTATTGTATGTATTGCTTGAAAAAGTACTTGAATGTTTGCTTATAATTATAAAACTGTTTTTGTCAACTTGTAATTGTTATCTCACCAAAAACATTCTCAATAAGTTTGAAACGAAGAACAAGTGCAAGTAGTAAAGCATTACACTTTTTATTTGAAGTCTGAAGAACATATTAAATCTGATTTGACTGAGTAACAGTTCACTGAGTCATTCTTCCTATTTGGCCTTGGGGCCATTCATTGTCTGGTATGGTGGAATGAGGAACTTCCATGACTCAACCCAACCTGAGAGCGACTTCACAGGCTTTGTCAGACCACCAGGCTGCGCAGAGAACCTCCAAGATTCTGCCCACTCTTCAAACATTGTGTCTTTGACCTCCTTCTTAATCTTTTGTACAGGGCCTTTCTTGGGACGTGGCTGGGTTTTACCCAACAAGTGGCATCCTGGCCACTTCTTCGCTTTTTCCTGTTCAATATTGGAGTACAAATGCTTCCTTGGTTTGCTCTTTCTTGATACAATCACCCTAGGGTCAACCGCTTTCTTAGACATAGTATTGTCTTTGATCTGTGCATTCCCCGTCTGCAGGAACAAATGAGACTTTACCCATAGCTTGAATGTTGCAGGGTTGTTGATAAAGTTGGTGTTGATGTTGCTTTGTATCTTCTTTTCTCTCGACCACATGACTGGATAGTGGGATGGGTTAGAAGGAGAGTACTCCAACCAGGGTTGCTCCATGTCGGGCATTGGGTTGGCAAGTCTAAACGACATTCCCCACCTAGATCCATGCCCATTAGTAGTGGCATGTTGCTGCTGATTAGTGCTGCTCATGCTTTTCCCTGATATGTTATTACTTGGTTGATGCTGAAGAAGTGACCCAACTTTCCATGAAGCGTTCCATTCTTTTTCAGGATATCTTTCCCTGAAAATCTGTTTGTCAAAAGATTGGCTCATTCTTGCTTTGGCCACCTGCCAGGACATCCTCTCTCTGTGAGACTGGAACTCCATTAACTCTTTCACACTGTGCTCTCTAGGCACCCGATCTGTTGAGGGATCTTTGTAGAAGGTAGAATACCTCCAGGCTTCCCTCCATTCGGTGAAAGAGAGTTGGTCATGGTGGGACTGAGTTTCTGAGACCTGTGAGTCAGAAACTGACCTAGCATTCCTCCTCCGGCAATATATCACATCGTGTTTCATTTGCTCATAGCGTGGGTCTACTTTCTCAGAAGTTACATAATGCTCCTTTGGGGTCTTCTCCACCTCCTTAGCCTCCAAAGCAGTCTCCATCTGTTGTGGTGAGGCCTTCAGGATTTTCTCTATTTCTTCACTTGGTTTCGAGTTGTTTTTGGTCACCTGCCAAGACTTGCTCCACTCAGACAGAGCCTCAAATTCATTGCTGAGCTTCATGTACAGATCTCTGTGCTTCTGCTCTCGAGAACCAAGCATGACCTTGTGGAGATGTAAATCATTCTGTTGGATGTGGTCATCACACGTATCTTGCTTCAGAGAGGAATTAGAATTCTTATTGTTGTTGACTACAATGGCTGCTCTCCATGAATCCGCCCACTCTGGACTGTGCAATGTTTTCATTTTAGGCACAGTGGATTTATTGCAACCATGCTGGTTAACAAGCTTCCAACAATTCTCCCACACAGAGCTAATCTCTTTATCCTCCATTTGATCATTTGGAACAGTAAAATCATCCTGCTCACTTGCTGGCTTAGTGGACATCCATGACTCGCTCCACTCTGATGAGCACAAGGCTTCATTGTGGTGCTGAGTCTCCAACAAGGTGAAGAATCTAGATTTCGGGTCATTCTCTTCATTTCCGGAAGATGCTTTTTCCTTATTGTTTTTGACAGATTTTCTCCAGGACATCTGCCACTCCTCGGTGGGTAAACTCAAGTCAAGCTCTTGTGATTCCACCACCCTGGAGCTCATTTTCTTCCAGAGATGAAGGGTGTTAGGATTCACCATGTTGGGACCATTTAGCCAAGGCTGTCCTGGTTCAGAGTAAGGTTGCTGGGTAGCAAACATCCAACACTGACCCCATGCTAAGATAGCCTCAGTGCCCTCTGCTGGTAATGGCAAGGATTTGTTGTATTTCCATGACTTCCCCCAGACCATAGAAGAAGGTTGAGTCTGGGTGATCGACATCAATAACTGTAGCTTTTTCAAACTCTTGTCCTGCCCCTTTTTATCCTTGGAGTGGGAGGCTGGAGTGGAGAAGCCTCTGCTCTGTCCTGCTGGTCTGCCCTGGCCTCCTGGTCTACCGAATGGACCTGAACCGGTGCCATGGGGAATAGTAGGAGAAACCTGGGGTTCCTTGCGTTTCCAGACTTTTGTGTTTTCTACCTTATTCTCAACCGGTTTAGGTTTTCTCTCCACCCTTTTGTGGTTCTGTCCATTCTTGGCAGCCACACGATTTGCCCAATCCTGGTTAATACTGTGGAGGGGTGGGGGGATAAGAGAAAATATAAAATATATGAGAAGAAAAGTAAAAATGCCACAGTTAATATGAAGAAATATTCCTGTACCAACTTCCTAAAAAACTACAGGTTTAAGTTGTCATTTTGGGGTTACAGGAGCTAATAGTGGTCCAACCCATATTAAGATACTCTTTAATATAAAAGTACAGAAACTATAGTGGAGTTTGCAGTATGTGATATTTATTTATAGTGTTAACATTGTGAGGATATCCATTATGACTGCACTGTGTGTAAACCTGCGGTTACGCTCTGTTCAACCACACTGTTCATATTTGTATAAGAACCTGTGACTGTTCTGTATACAATGTCGGAAATCTAGGGGGTAAATAGTCCATTGAGAATCTCCTAAATCTTTATAAAGCATGCCCACAGTAAACCCTGGTCTCTTATTGGCTGTCTAGTATCTTGTTAAAGATTGTATCTTATCTACTTAACATGGATTAAATTTACCACAAATACATTTTAAAGCCTACACAAGAATCGAGAGAATTGGCTTCTCTTAGTGACAACAATGGGTCATGTATTTGGTTGAATCAAACTGTCAGGAAGTTAGGAAATCAATCTACAAACACTACTTGTGTAAAGTGGTAATAATGCAAACATGAAAACATGTTGGAACTGTATTCAATGGTTCAAATCTTGAGTGGGTTCAAACTGTTTGACATTTATCTGCAGAAGTACACCAAGAAACATTGTATTTGCTTTCTTGATGTACAGTAGCTCTATCCTTAACTTCCGTGTCGACTGTAAAAACCATTTGTGTCACTTTGTCCAACTATTCATAACTCCCCCCATGTAATATAACCCATGCTAGCACATGTCCCTGCTAACCCGTGATGTCAGGGTTAACTACTAACCTTTCACTGTGCTGATATATAAAGTTTCCCTGACAAGATAATTTATGCTTAAAGACACACTTTTATTTGTAGGTTGAATAGAGTGATCAAAGAGATAGTTCAAATCTATTTACGTAGATTAGATAACATTTTGGGCAGAGGAAACAGCTTTTTTTGACAATTTCTTTTCAGTCTGTCAGTCATTAATCTATAAATCATTCCCTCCCTGCCCATCTATATTCCACAATGCCACAGTCCCTTTATCCACTCCATATTATGTACTGCATGTGCCCTAAACTGTTGCATTGTAGCCTTCTTCTTCAGATATCTGCCATTCTTTCAAACCTGCTAACTTTTAGAATTGGATGCTTGATGCCTACCTCTGCTTTGCTTTTTTAGTTAGTAAACTTTATTTTGCTGTTCTGTAAAAACTTTGGACACTTATATGTTGTGAAAATGAAATACAGGTTATAACTCTGGCCTTATCCAAAATCTAGATTTGGAAATGTTTAGAGATGCAAGTGTACGCATAATTAGTTAGATATTGCCAAATTATCATTTTTAATTAAACGTTTCCGAAAGAAAAAGTGTAACACAAACATAATTGTTTAAATGTAATCAACTGGCAAAGTTTAATTATGATATCTATAAATTAGAATTGTAACCTATTCTAGGCTCGCCTTTAGCAAGCTAAATCTAGATTATACCCCTTTTCTTGGAAAACAGACATGGAATGTTGTAAAAGGTTGATCACCAGAAATGATATCTAGGACCTTCAAGGATCATAACCTGGGTGGACAACCTGGTCAACTACCTACTAGAAAGCTACAGGGGGGTGGAAATAGCAAATCTGAACCTTGGTTTAGGGCGAGTGTAACATTTTAAATGTTCAATTTATAGATATCATCATGAAACTTTGCCATTTGATTACTGAAATTAATACAATTAGTTTTTGCTTTCAACTTTTTTCAGAAATGTTTGAAAATAAATGCATATTTGGCAATATCTAACTAATTATGCCTATTTGCATATCTTTAAAAAACAAAAATCTAGATGTTGGATAAGCCATAGTTAAAATCGTTATACATTTTGATAACATTTGAGTGTCCAACTTTTTTACTGAACAAATTACAAAATATAATTGTTTTAATGATGATGTCTATAAGTTGAATATTAAACCTTAAACCGTGGTTCCGATTAGCTATTTCCTGTAGCTTTCCAGTTGACCAGGTTGTCCACCCAGGTTGTGATCCTTGACGGTCCTAGATATCATTTCTGGTGAACAACCTTTTACAACATTCCATGCCCATAAAATCACTTTGCCCCCTGGGTATAAGTGGTTATTAGTTTCCTTAGCAAGCGATGTGATTATGTATTTTGGCTTGCTATTTATCTCTGCAGGACAGTGTGACAGGTCCATAAAAAGAGACCTGGGTTGATCTAGACCAGATCAGGTTTACATCTTACTGTTGAAGATATATAATCATTCTGAATCACAATATAATTCTGAATACATCAGACAATAAATCAGATATAGATACCACATTAGAGCAATTTGTCCCAAAATGTACTGTCCCTGTAATACTACTAGCAACTATCAAATACAGGCAAAATGCCAAACTTATCTTGTTAAATGTGTATGTAGAACTGAATACCTCATAATAACTAGGGATGTTTTAGGACACACTGTGATTAGTGTGATACAAAGAGTTTTGGTTTCCTTACGAAGTCATAGCACTTTTGCTTATCCGTTCCTCTTCATGCTGAATCTTCTGCACATACTCTCTCTCTCTGATGGACCAGACGTTCATCATAATGGAGGCCTCACAGCCACCCACCTCCGAGTTCCTTTCATGAGACATCTTCAAACCGCTCCCGACTCACTCACTGCACACACAGAGAAAAAGATCAGTGAAAACTCTGAAAAATTAACATGTTGTCTCTTTATGAAGGCAGATTATATTTGTCATATGCTGAACCTTTGCAGAGGGCTAGAGTCTGAATGTACCTTAGAGTGGTGATTATCCGTTTGGAGACTGTGCAGGCTGCTCAGCTCCTATATACTGTCACTCGAGAGCCATTAATCTTTGCTTGGGGGGCTGGCCTAACTAAAAATATACCAAACATACACACATGCACACACACACCCACCCCTTCTCTAGAAATGCCTCCAACATTACCGTTAATGGTCTCTCCATTCTGAGAAGCACTTTTGGTACCACCTCCATCAACAGACTCCAACTGGTCCAGAATGCAGCAGCCTGTCTCTTCATTCACACCAAATATTGGCATCACATCACCCAAGTCGTCAAAAACCTCCACTGGCTCCCCATCTCCCACTGGATCCATTACAAAACTCCTGGTCCTCACCTTTAAAGCTCTCCACCATCTGGCCCCCCTCCCCCCATATCTCACTGACCTACTCTCCCCCTATCCTCTCCCTCTGCCCGGCCCCTCACATCTTCCTCAGCCGGTCTCCTCTCCACCCACACAGCAAAACTCCGCATTCTTGGTGACAGAGCCTTCTCCGGGGCAGGTACGAAGCTCTGGAACTCCATCGCCCAACACAGAGCCGGCCCAAGCCTTCAGGGGGCCCTAAGCGAAATATGATTAGGGGGCCCCTCTCCAATGTTAGCGCTGCTGAAACTATAGATCTTTGTTAAATATCATTCACACACCCAGTGTTTTCCGCTACTGGCTCCACTGTGCAGCTGTGCGAAAATATTAGACAGCCAAGATTCAGACCTCCTAGAGGGATCCGGGGGTATGCCCCCCCGTGAGATTTTTTTAACCTTTTTAAAGTGAAATGCATGAATCTGGTGCAATTTGAGAGGAAAATTAAGAGGATAAATCTGAGAAATTTTGTGTGAACAAATAATTTGGAAACACTGGGTCAGACGAATTAGAAGCTACTGAAGAAGGACACATGGATTTTCCATAAAAATATTAATATAAAATAAAATATTATGGAGGGTCCTCTGGGTTGGGCTTGGAGCTCTTTTTCTTTTACGGGACATATTTCTCTGTAATATAGTGAATGCATTTAAATGCAGTGTGAGGAACGAAGCAGAAGAACTCTGTTGTCCAGCTACTGTATCTTTTTTTCCACAGACAAGGCTGAAATAGGCTATAGACTATACACAGTGCATGGGCAACTGAGGACAGCCCCATTTCCAATTGTTTTTAAAAAAACTCAATACACACTGTGCATGGATGTGAACGTGACATGATCAGATAATGTCGGATTTCCTCCCAGATGAACTGATTACATTTTTAGGCTATTAATTATCTAGGCCAAAACATTTTATTCCTTTTTTGTATGATAACTCACATTTGCATAATATGATGTTAAAGAGGACCTATTATACTACTTTTCTGGTCTTAATTTCTTGTTTTACACTGCTATAGAGCAACCTGACACGAATCACATCACAAAAAACTATGTAGATTTTCGGGAAGCTCTTTCTCTTATTTTGGCGATCCAGCACGTCTTGTCAACACTTGAGTGTGTGTGCTTCGGCAATCTCCGCTCCCTCCGCCTGTTCATCGGCCATCTCCGCTACCCTCCCCCCCCCTCCTGCAAACCCCACTCCGTTGTGATTGGTTACCTTCCTTCCGGAACACTTTCAGTGGCGGGAAGCGCGAGCATGGACCTATAAGGGCGCGAGGCAGACGCGAGGCAGACGCGAACAGGGAAGTGACAGCATTACCATACATTGAAACATCCGCGTGGTGAAGTCACGAAGTTTTATGCGACGTCACGAATTATGAAAGGGTAGACCGCTTTGAACACGTGACTTCTCGACTGGCTAGAATAGTGTTTAGTGCTCGGCACAGACACCCCAGACGGTCAGCAGGGAATACGTCGAAATGCATGTAAGTCATTATTTGATAATTTAGTATGGTTAAGCATGACTATGAATCATCATAACAACGTTTATAGGTCATAAAAGTCAAAAAGCATCATAGGTCCTCTTAAATATCAAACACACAAACTAAAAAAAAAAAATAATTATTATTATTTTTTTTTTAGGGGCCCCCCAGGCAGTCGGGGGCCCTAAGCGGCTGCTTAGTTCGCTTATGCCTCGGGCCGGCTCTGGCCCAACATATCCATGACTCTTGAGTCCCTCACCATCTTCCAGTCCCACCTCAAGACCCATCTCTTCTCCCTTCTGCCTTTCAACGTTGCACTTCTTTTTGTTTGTTATTTTGTAGTTTGTGTGGTTGTATGGGGTACTTCTTCAGTGTATTACCTTATGGAGCTGGCAATCAGTGCAGTCACAATAAGGAGTTTTGGAGGAGACGACGTGTGTGAAGTCAGCCTTGTACTGTTGCAGAGGGGGCCAGCAGAAAAACTTATTTTCGCCAGATATTGATTGATTGATTGTCTTTATTTCGAACATGCAAGCAATAAAAAAATAGATGAATAAATAAAAAAACAAACAAAAACCAAAAAAAGAAATAGAATTTTTAAAAAAAACAGACACACTTTCTACATGCTCGAAAGGGGGTAGGAGGAAGTAAAAAACTTATCTAGTCCTACCCCTTAACAGATCATATAAATGTATAAATTGTAGACTATATTTAGGATTTTTTCGCTGCTGATTTGCGGACTTAGTAGGCTACTACTACTTAACTACTGTAATAAGAGAGTATCTTTACAACAGAAACATAAAAGATTGAGACAGCAATTCCGGAGAACTCTTGTTATCAAAATCTGTTAATATCTCGTCATGATCTGCTACCTGTATGTACACAGTCTTCTGCAAAAATCCAGTGTTAATCAAAGCCTACAGTCTGTAAACTGGTATGTAAACAAAGGGGGGTGAACCCTTTAGCTAGCAACACGCTCATTTACAGAGCCGAGGCTGGATTTTTTTCTAAGGCCCGTCACCAAAGATGGCCCTTAAAGGTTTGTTGTCCACTCAGAGAACCAATTTAATTCTGGAATCGGAACAGGAACACATTTTGTAATTCCTGACAAATACCAGGATTTGTATTGATAATATTCAACCCTGTTCCACATACTCCAATGCTTGCAGGACTAAAGTGTTGATGGTCGAATGACCTTTTATGAATGGAGGTTTTGATTGAACTTTGAATGAAGGACAGAGATTGGCCCCTGCTGTTATCTGCTGCTGGCCCTTAGTGTGTTCATGTGTTATTTAAGGCTTGAGTTTTGTATATCAAATATATTGCGCTCATGTCCTGAAGCTTAAGTGTCCTGCCAACATGAATTTACAGTTGCCTGTGCAGAACGGCATGCTCGGAATGTCAGCCCCCTGTAATAAGGACATGGCATGTTTAGCCTTGGCCTAATTTTACTTCTGCCAGAAACATTTACTGCACACATCGATTTGAATTGACCACAAGTCTTGTTTTATTACTTAATTAATTTATCATGTCTTGACAGATAATTCAATTGGTTCTGAGTGGACACCAAACATTTGTTGTTTGAATAAGGGTGCTTTGACCTCTGATCCTTGACATCCCCTGACTGCTAGACATACAATATCTTTCTTTTGTGAGGTGTGACCGCACCTTCCTCACGTTCAGTATGCAGATCTGCCATGAGGACTTTCCAAAAATAAAATAAAAGATTGCCTAAAATAGCAAAGAAAACTTTTGTAAAAGCTCTCACGTGATTTTAGCCAAGTTACTGCCATGGCTCTTGGGTTTTCAAATGGTTATTTAATCCAGAGTGCAGTATATTTAACAGTATTGGATCGGTTCAGACATTTGTTGTCTCCCACAGATGAATCCTAATGATTTTAGTGCTTCTCTGATTGTTGTCTTTGTGTCACCAACAGCTTTAAGTGACAACTTAAGCCTGTATTACTGGAGCGATGTTGTGTAAATGCCTTAAAGCGACTCTTACCTTTGTTGCATTTTTACACTTTTTTTGGATTAGGTTAAAATGGTATTAATAAGGTAATTACACTCTAAAATATAAGACAGACCCACCAGGAGTAAAAACAAACAATGATTTCAATCTCATAATATTATGAAAAATATATATAAAATTCAACCAATCAAATCGTTCGGACCGAACGATTTGATTGGCCGACAGACCTGTCTGTTTGCGGTCTGCTTCTGGCAGACAGTAGCGAGTAGTGACCATTGTAGAAAAGGCCCCAACGTTCATAAGTTACAGTGTTGTTAGTTCTTACAGTGTGTTAAAATGTGTTTTGTTCAGTGTGGATAGCAGTCAGTTAGGGCCGTGACGTCAGTCGGCCAGAGAGCCTGTTTAGTTTCCGTCCTCTTCTCCCTCGGTCAGATGTGTGAGCGTTGCCGCAGAAAGCGATCATCCCACATGGAAACGTGTTTATCTGAGTTTAAATGTGAATCACCCCTGTGTGAGTATGTACATGCAGTCCCAATCGCTGTTATAATATAGTTTGCATGTTATTAACGGCTGCGATTAGCGGGTCGTTTAAACCTTTGTTCTTTTCCCGCGATCTATATGCGACTGTGCCTGTGAAAGAAGGAAAATAAAGAGCGGATAAAACCCTACTCCTCCTCTCCTAGTCTCATGCTTATAGTCTGACGCCTTTGGCCATAAGTGGTGTTCTGGCCGACAACTCTGAAGTGAAACCAGTGATACAAGCATGGAATGAGGGTGTGGGGGCATTGGAGGGAGGCGGGATGGTATGATAGTGCTGTAATTCTCAATTGCAGGATCGGTAACATCCTACATAAGGCCTTTGTTATTCTAGCACATTCTTAATGTCCAATTAGTGAAAATGAGTTTCCTTCTGCACAAACAGCTGGATAAGTGATTACGTGGTGTGATGAATGACATTAGCTTTAGTTTGCAAACTCTTGAGGTGAATAGGCTACATTTTTAAATTAATAGATATCATTAAACTTTGCCAGTTGATTGCTTGCATTAAAAAAAAAAGAAGTAACATTGTTTTCAGAATTGTTGGAATAGAAATGCAAAGTTGGCAGTATCTAACTACTTATGCACACATTTGCATATTTAAAAAAAAAGAAAGTCTGAATGTTGAATAAAGCCACAGTTAAAATCTTTATTTTCATTTTGACAACATAAATAGTGTCCAAAGATTTCACAAAACAGATTGTGGATACATCCTTTTTTAAGTTTAGGAATTAAATAAAAAAAACTACTACCCTTACTACTACAAAAATTACTACCTGTCTTAAAAATGCTTTTTTGTCATGTTTTTTAGAACAAAATGTACCATTAATCAGACAATTAACATCTTATAAACAAATCCTTCCGTAATAACCTTCAGAATAGTGATTAGAATGTTTTTGAAATTTACATGGACGCAAGTGCTTTAGAAGTTAAGTTTTTGTTTTCTAATGTTGAGATAATGGCCGTTAAATATGGTTGTATAAATATACAGACACAGACAGGCAAGGTTTAATCAAATAAACAACTATATGTACATTTTGGACCCTTAGTTATGAGAAACACCAACTACATATACTGTAGATGGTGCGGCTTGGGCACATCCTTAGTGGTGAACTCAGGGTCATTGAGTTTCGGGTCGTAGATCATCCTCACTCACCTAAGCAAACCAGCCGGGGATGATCAGTTTGTCCAAGTGATGCACTACAAAATGGATCACCCCTCTTGATCCACAACCACCTCAAAGCTTTCTCTGCAGCCTCACTGATGTTCCTAGTGGCATTCCGCTCCAGCACCCCTCTAATGCCATGGAGTCCGATTGCTCGGTGTAGGGACTGGCCTGGAAATCCCCTGTTGCCCACCTCAATAGGCTCACAGTGGGCCTTCCACTCATTTCCTATACAGGTGTCCACCTGCTCAAGGTATTTTGCCTTCTTCTGCTCATGGGCCTCCTCTATCCGTTCTTCCCAGGGAATGGTAAGCTCCAAAAGCACAACTTGCTTAGAGACATCAGATGTAAAGACCATATCAGGCCTGGGTGTCATCCTGTGCAAAGTTTTGGGTCCACTCTCAGCTGCCAGTCACGAGCTGAAGCTAGCAGCCCAGTTGAGATCTTACGCTTGGCCTGGGGTTTCTCTCCTGCTGTGACGAAGGCGATGTTGTGCTTTGCTGGCAGCTGATATTTACTCTGCTGGATTCCAGTGCAGATGGTGTCAGCTACTGCCTTCAGCGCCTGGTCATGGCGCCAGGTGTACCTCCCCCCTCCCAGGGCTTTAGGACTGCAGCTCAAGATGTTCTCCAGGGAACTTCTTGTCAGGCACAGCGGGTATGCTGGGGTTTCTACAAGCCCCCAGTTATGCAGGTTTGATGGGCTTGGGAGGACATCATATACCGACTATCAGGAACTTGGGTCTTGCTGGTTCTGACTTCCAAAGTTCTGCCTTGGTGATCTTCCGGGCTGACGCATGGCCACAGACCTAGTGCGGCGTTCCTCCCCACCTCTGCACGGATCTCTCCTTTGACCAACCAGTTTAGTCAAATAAACACCTACAGTATATATACATTTTGGACCTTTTATCTATGAAAATATTAAATTAGACATGTTATGGAAGCAAATTAGACAAAAATTTCAACATTGACCAGTGCTTGAAAAAACAATTGTTTTGCTAACAGTGTATAGCTTTAAGATTACATTCCTAGAATTGGTTTGTAGTTATCTGAGCAGGACAGTTTGACAGAACAATACAAAAAGAAAATGTTGGGTTCAATGAGGACACATCAGGTAAGTATGCAGAGATCTGACACGGGAGCAGACCTCAGGTGGCTCTGGAGGCTGGTGTGGAACCTGCTTGTTCCAGAGCAGTGAGGAAATTATGGAGGAGATGGGTGTGGCAGGTAACAACGATATCAGCCTCAACTGTCGTAGTTTTATCCTATGATCCTATGATGTTTATTGTAAGCAGTGGTGGACAAAGTACTCAATCCCAGTAATCGAGTCAAAGTATAGATACTCCTGGTCAAATATTACTCAACTACAAGTGAAAGTACCCAGTCACATTTTTACATAAGTTACTGTAAAGTACCAGAGTATTTGCTTTTAAAAATACATACATATACTTATAAGTGCTCAAAATGCCAAAATCTAAATTTTTGCTAGATATAGGCAAATGATTAACTAGCTGAGTGCAGGGACTGTGCTTGGTTTCCTTATGTGAGGAACATATGAACACAAGACTCTTTTCACTCCCGCCGAGGTGACTACACACGGCGGTTTAACGCAGAAATGATTCTTTCGACCAATCAACGGACGGCAGTGTGTAGCTCTATCTTTCCGGCACCATTTCAGACGGATTGGTGCCCCAACTGAAAATAGGAGTGGCTAAGAGCGGCTCAGCTCACTTATTTTGGGACCTTACCCAACTTTTGGCAATGTAAGCGGACTGAGCTGCACCAAACCGAGCCGCTCTGCTCAATGGACAATAGTGTGTGGCCAATTGCTTTTTAGAAAAATAAAAAAAATCAACCTCTGACATCAAAGCTATGCTAAGCCTGAAAGTAACGAGTAATGCCCCAAGCTTCCTAGAAATGTAGTGGACTCGCAAGCTAAAATTTTAGTCTTAGAGATGGAGAGAAAGTCATGCGTTTCCATAAAAGCAGATAGCCTACTCAAGTAAAGTACAAATACTCAAATAATTTACTTAAGTTCAGTTCTCAACTAAATTAACTGTCCACCACTGCTTGTGATTTTCCCATTGAGGATGTGGTGTTCAGAATGTCCGAGTTGAGTAGTCTTTTTTTGGAATCATATGATGAGAAAAGTTAAAAGTAAATAATTGCAAAGCAGGACGATGGTACAGATATTCTTCAATAGTTCATGTTTATTAAATAAAAAAAGGAATAGGACAGGTATACATTTGATATACATGTGTATGCTGTCAAAACAATGAGATACAAAGTCAAAATAACTCAAATGTAAGTTAAGAAAAGTAAGTATTTTTGTCTTACCAGTAATACATTCATAAATATACAGTGTGTGTGTGTGTGTGCGTGTGTGTGTGCGTATGTAGTCTCTTCAAAATGGGCTTCCATCTAAAAATGGATATGTAACAATTCATTGTCCATTGTGTATAGATGTTTTTACAAATTCAACATTCACATTACAGTTTAAAATTCTGATGTCACCTATATGGAGATGCAAATATTGCATGCTTTTCCCGCCTCTTTAGCTCACTGTTGAAACGTGATTTGAGAACAGAATGTACAAATGCAGTCCCCATACATATCCTCTTACTGTATACAGAAAGATAGCCTCAGCCCTGACCGAATGACCACATGGCCATTTGTGTGAAAGGCAGCTTCAGTGGTAATTATAGAGCTGCATATGCACACTTATAATGCTACATGCACAAATGTACCTTCCCGCTCAGAGTTTATAACTTAATCTTGGTTGACAGAAATATAACATCTTTCATTACAAATATTAATGATTTGCTAAGAATTATTTTTTTTCTCAGAAACCATTCGATTTAAATTGTGGTTTGTGTAACACTCCCTTACAGATATGCAAGGGAATGCAACAGTATTTAGGTCAGTAGTATAGGTCGACTCAGCTATTCTGGAGAGGGCTTGTCAATTAAGTCAACATCTGTTTAAATCTCCTCACGATCCACTACCTGTGTGTGCACTGAATAAAAAAATGCCTAATAGACACTAGACAGCCAAGTCTCTGTAAACGGCTAATGTAAACAAAGGGGACCCACCATAGCTAGCAACATGCCCGTTTACAGATCCTAGGCTGTGTAATAACACTGGAATTTATTTCAGTGCACACAGAGTACAGACATGTAGGGGAGCGTAAGGAGATATTGTCTGATTTTGACTAAAAGCGATTTTGACAATAAGCATTTTCCAGAATAACTGACTCCACCTTTAATGCCAGACTGAGCCAGCCACTGCATACAGTAGAAATGTTGTACAATGTTTAACAAATCTGGCATGTGTATTGTTTTGAAGTGTTAACAATGACAATGAAAAGTGATTTCTGATCCAAGTTTTTAACGTGGTGTTTATTTAATCCTTCTTCTGGCTTTCTGTAACTTGAATATTAAGAAAACTAAACAAGAGCTGCTCATCAGAATGTCTGAAGTTGTCTGATTTTCACGACGAAATCAACAGCATGCAAAAATGAACACACGCAAAATAGTTCCTAATCTATTTATAAATACAGCCCTGATTCTTGTAGCCTACATCTCACGGTGTAAGACATGTCTGTAATTGTAGCAGGACACAGGACTCTCAGCATAGCTCTCAGTTAGACATGTTTAGACAGCAGACAAGTTAAGATGACATCATTACATGGCTACTGGTGAATATTCAAGATACTGTATTTTTTTAATGCTGTCAAATTCATTGCTTGTACTAAAAATATTTGTCAGAAGTTGGATAAAAAAATATTGTTGAAGATTCAGTGAGAGTTTTGTTTTAATAAGGTACCAAAGATATTTCAGTTAAAAGGTGCTGTAAGCGGAATGGTTATTTTTAGCTAACTTCCTGTCAGTTACTGCAGTTAGCAGTTCCCTCGCTCGTCCCTACGTCACCACATTAATGCACTGCGGTCTTCAATCAGCTAGTTATCTAGCATCATCTCAGATCCATAAGTGTGATAAAACCATAGATAGTAAATAATATGGATGTAGCATCCGGGCTGACCTCAGTTATTCACACGGCATCCAATAATCCTGGTTTGTGCGCGTCGCCATCTTGTGAGATTTTTACTCCGCCTCACTCCTCTTGCCGAAAAGGGGAATCGACGTCACGTCGGGGGGAGGGAGATAGCTGACATATACCTCCGAGGCAAAGTGAGGGACAACGGGCGGAGAGCTGTCACTCAAGAGATTGCACCAATACATTTTAACCTCCAAAAGAATAAAAACTAGCGTGGGGCAAAAAAATTCACCCCCCTCAGTGTTGTCATGGAGATATGACCTAAACATACAGACTAAAATATTTTTGTAGCCCAGGCTGTAAATAGGTTTAATAAGACTTTGAAAACGGCCTATCTAACAAGTGAGTCAAAGAAAAACTGCTCGTCTTGGTGCCACCCCCAGTGGCACTTTCTGGTTACTACAGTTGTAGGTCACTTCCTTATTGGATGCCGGTAAAAATCGCTGAGGTTGGGGCTTGGATAAAACATGATAAAAACCATCAAAACAGACATTGAGAAGGATTTTTACCTGCTCTGCCATTGTAGGCGCATAAACATTCACCCATCTGTTGCTCTGGCGTGCACCGGCAGTGAGACCATGAGTGAGACGGGTGTCGGTTTGTAGCGTTCTCGCTTGTGATTAGATAAAAATGTTGGGATCCTCCAATAAGTTTATTTGCCGATTACATGCAGAGCAGCTGACTGAGAGATCGGCTTTATGAAACGTGCACATTATGTAAGTGATCACTGTATGAATAAAGACCGATTTAACACTTATATTAACATAAATAAACAGCTACTTCACCTTTAAGCAATGCAAGCCATTATGTTATTTAATGTGTAGCCATAATGTTATAATGATTTAGATAAAATAAACAATAATGCATTTGAACTATTTAGTGATTATTATCCTGGCTTTGTGTGCACAAGGATGACGACGCATGCGGTGTCGAAGCCGTGATAGTAAATAACAGAGATGGATGCCAATATGTTGTTTGAGTTTGAGACGGCTTCAGCCTCGACACTTAACAATTTGGAAGACGGCACTCAACCTGATTGGTTGTAGTGCTATCCAATTGCGTGCAGTGGTATTTGAAATGCACGTGTAGGTGCCGCCCCTTGAGTTGGAAATAGTCTATTGATCGTGGCCGGACCCTCTATCGTTCTAGATATGGGTCTGGATTTCCAGGCTTGGTAATTAGACGGGATTCCTGGATTCTTCAGCCCAACTGCTTCGATTGGAGACGATCACAGCAGGCCTGGAGTGGCCTGCATTTAACGGTCAACCCAAGAGCTGGATCTAAAGACAGCGAGAGATGATTCAAATGTGCTCATTCTAATAACAGTGGAAGGGCCAGGTTAAACTAGTGTTACGTCACAAGCGAGTGATCATTATTTTGTTTTATTTTCAGTCAATAATTAGAAATGGAACTGTTACGTTCTCTGTTTATTTATTTGTGTTAATGCTGCACTGAGAAACAACAATAATATACACTTCAACAACATTTACCTGTTAAACCTAACTGCTGAGTCAGTAGCCCCTTTTACACAGAGATTGCGGCATATTGACGAAACGAAAGAGCGGCAATTTGCCGGCTCTCCTTGGTTAAGTGTTATTTACACAGAACCAAGCAAAGGCAGCGTGTTGTGTCCCTTTTACACAGCGTTCCGGAGTGAAAGCACAGAGCTCCACATTCCGGAACGAGGGGAGTGGGGGGAGTGTCATGTGTGACACAACAGCGTAAGCAGCGTCAGGTGTGACGTAAACATTTAGCGCCGCGCCGGTCAGCTGCTTATTCAACAACAACACTGGCTGGTGAATTGAGAGCAGAAGTGCTGGAGCTTGCTGTAAGAGGGCCGTATTTTACTGTCCCCACGATGTGCCGGTTGATCTCGCTACGCGCTGAGTCCAACATCACTGGGACTGTAAACCAAACTGACAAAATCAATCCGCTTCACCTCTTCACGTCCTGAGTTGTGTTAGCAAAACAGTAGCTCTGTGGCTAACAGCTGAGCCGGAGCCTTCAGTCAGCTGAAGCAGACAGTCTAGCGGGGCGAGCAGACTATTCCCCCGTTACTAGGTCAAGCTGAACAAGAGCCCTCCGCTGCGCGTCGTGCTCCTGCTTCAGCTTGTCGGTCTTTATTTCTAGCAAGTGACCCGTTCGCTATAGCCTACTTTATCCCTTACTTAGCCTAGCCTAGCTTTCCCATTGTACAACTTCTCCTGGGCAGAAATAGACTCATACACTCTGCAAAATGAAGCGTGGGGGTTTGGATTGAGCAACGGACCTCATGATCAGATAGATTATACGCCGTTCCTTTTATTTGGTGATTTTTATGGGACATCAGGCCGCCGTGATTAATGTTAAACACACGTCCTTCAACTGCTAACATGGTCGCATGTTTAGAACATAGGCTATGGAATGTCAAACGCCCCCCTGTTCCGCAACAACAAGCTGGAGCATTTAAACAGAGAGGCGGAACTGATAGTGTCGGGAATCTTACTACCCCCCGAGGTAGTAAAATTCCCGGAACGATCACTCGCACCTTTCTTCCCTCGTTCCGCAACTGTCGCATTTATACAGCAGGGTGGAGGGCCGAAAGGCCGGCATATTCCCGGCTTTCACTGGCTGTGTAAAAGGGGCTAGTGTGTCTTGTTTCACCATTGCTTTTAGTAATCCATTCCGTCTGGGTTTGTTCCTTTCAGAGAAAATCATTAAACTGGATATAATTTGTTGTAGAAACTATTTTGGAGTTCTTTGATGGTATTCATGTCAAATGTGAAAGCTGTGTTTCCAAATAAATCAAAAGATTCTAAAATAAAATAATAACATTTTCTTTCTTTTTAAATTGTGACCGAATTGTCTTTAGAACACATTGTTGTCATGAATTGATTTCCAGTTGGAAATAATTAAGTACGTTTAATATTGTTATTATAGGGAATTTACTTGGGTCGCAAAGAGCATTATTGATTGATGGACTATTAGGTAATCCTTATTCAGCAATATTTTGCATGTATTAAGTGTAACAAGGGATAAATGGTTCCCACTTTACAATAAGGGTCATGAATACCATTAATAAATAGTTAATTACACTAATGCCTATTATGGTTAATTATGCTTAAGTAATTCCTATTCAGCACTGTTATGCATGTATTAAGTGTTACTTAATGGATACATTGTTCCCACTTTACAGTAAGGGTCATAGAGAGCATTAATAAATGGATAATTATGCTTAAGTAGTATAAAAAAATATCACATTTGTTAACAGTTAATTAATCTTTATTATATGAATCAACTGTTGGTTCATGCTTAATTAATGTATTACTTGAGGTTAATATAGGATATTTATAAATATTAAATAATGTAGAAATGAATACCTTAGTTAAAATGAACACCAATAGTAAATGATTATTAGACACATTAGTTAACAGTTAACCAGAGGTGGAAAGAGTACAAAAATATTCTACTCAAGTAAAAGTATGATTACTTGGATGAAATTTTACTTAAGTAAAAGTACTGGTCTAAAAATCTAAAAGTGAAAAAGTAGATGATTTAAAATGTACTTAAAGTACAAGTTACTAGTTACTTTTTAACAGCGGGAGGGGGCAGGGGTCTCTTCTGTGTAGGGCATTCTGTAGGCTATACAAGGGGATATAAATCTCAAACTATTTTTTTTTAAATTAATGCAACACTTTTACAAATTAAAGTGCACAAATTAAACAAATCACGTCACCACACATGTATGGATGTATACTGTGTCATTATACTTTAGATATGGAGCAAATTGTCTGTTAATGGGGGAATGGAAATGTAACCGGTCTACAGACTTAAACAGACTGCAGCTGCAGTTCTAATAATGTAATTGTGTACAATTGATCTAAACCATGGAAATTGCAAGGTTAGGCTGCTCGATTTTGACAAAAATCATAATCATGATTATTTTGATTGACATTGTGTAATCACAATTATTAGACAATTATTCATTGATTTAAGAACTGCAACATGCACTTATTTAACATTTGAAACCATGACTTTTGACTTTAAACATATACTAATTGAACTGAAAACAAGGAAAATGCAAATAAGTGATAATATAATAAGTAAAACATATTTTTTATAATTAAATAAAATAAGTGTCAAAATCAAAATAAACCGTTGCAAATGTTGTTGATAGGGCACTTATTTTGCTAGCAAGAATGTGAGGGCATATTTTTTATTCCTTTATTGCTTGGTCATAGACCACTTGGATTCGACTTAGAGTGAGTAAACTAATTGGTCGTGATGTTTTGAGGTGCGTCTGGGTCGCATATGACTTTTTTTCTCTCTCTCTCTCACGGTCGCGCATGTCATCTGACTCGCGTGTCCGCGCATAACATATCTTGCACATTGTTTTAGTCTATTACTTTTACCTTTCTTCTCGAGCAAAGGCTGACTTTCTGCCGTCTTCTGGAAGTTTTTCAAAGCTCCCGGCAACACACACCGTCTCCATCCTACTCTGCACTGTTAAACTGAAAGCTAGGTGAGGGAGGGGCCGATCGCACGGCTGGATGAAAGGTTTGCTGCATTTAAAAGCCTTCACGTCTTCACGTGCGGTACAATGATAGTTTAACTAGGATTATGTTGTTTTAATGATAGAGGGAAGCAATGTTTGTGTTGTTATCATTTAGTCGCAATGATTCTGTCGATCATTCTCTGTGTTAGTTTCCGGTATTGTGCCGTAAAAATAAAAACCCCCCACGATATTTCTTTTCTTTTCTCTCCTTTCCCTATCTATTTTTTTTACTCAGTAACGCAGGTGATATAAAATGTAGCGAAATAAACATACTCAAAGTAAAAGTATAGGTTTTAAAAATCACTTAAAAAAGTACACGAAAAAACTACTCAATTACAGGAACGCGAGTAAATGTAATTCGCTACTTTACACCCCTGCAGTTAACTAATGGTTAGTTAACCTTTGTAGCACACACACAGTATGTAAAGGTTGTGGTTTGGAGATATTCACAGATTTTGACGAAAAGGTTATTTTGACAATAAGCGTTCTCCAGAATCACTCAGGGTCTCATGTTGGAGTCGGAGACAGTGGTAGAGGGGTTCAGGTTGTTGATGTCGTCCTCTGTGGCAGTACCAGCCAGTATACTCTGGAACTGAAGGACCCTCTGCAGCAGATCAGCCAAGAAGAAGAAGTTGTAAATCCGCTCTACTGATTCTCTGTCATCCCCTTGATGTTGTTGAAGGGTTTGCTCCGCCTCTTCATACATTGTTTCACTGAAGTGCATTCCTCCATTTGCCGCCACCATATCGTCAATCTTCTTGATCAGCTCAGCCACTTGGCTTCTGTTCCTCTGTATCTTGTTGTTGAATACATGGTACCTGTAACAGAGGTGAAATGCAACTATGATAACTAACTCTACAACTGCACACAAGTACAAGTTTGAGGCACGTGTGCTTTACTTGAATATTTTCTTTTCATGCTACATTATACTTCTACTCTTCTACGTCAGTGGGAAATATTCTACTTTTTACTCCAATAATTACTATTGCTTATTTACTGATAACTTACTTCCTTCAAAAAATGTATATTTTAGCATACCAAACATATTAAGAGTTTATGGAATATTGTAGGTTATATACCCAACACTGACAAATATGAATTGGCTTATTTTGATGATACGTGATACATGAAATATGCACAAAATGGCAAGGTTTTTAATTTAAGTATGTTTCCTGATTGTAACCAGATATTTCTACGTAGGTAACATGAATGCAAGACCTTTACTTCTACCAGATTATTATTACAGTTTCGTATTTGTACTTTTACTTTAGTAAAGGATCTAAATACTTTCTCCACCACTACTGAAGCCCTACCTTGTGCATCTTTGAGCATTATACATTCCATACGATCTTATAAATGCTTTTGTACTTTTACTTAAGTGGTATTGTAATAGGTACAACTTGCAACAGAGTAATTTCTCTAGCAAGGTATCTCTACTGATACTCAAGCATGGTTTTCAGCTATACTCTGTCTTTACAGTACTGACCTGCTACCACACCTGTTGATAACCTCTCGAAGTTTTGGGTGGCCGGTTTTCACATAATCCCGAATGTCTTTGCCGTTTAGCTCATCGCCACGCGTGAACAGAACGATCATGTACTTGGACGCCTGGGGTCCAAAGATTTTCTCCAGGGCAAGCACGCAGTTTTCTTCTTCTTTGGTAAACCTGCCGATCTGGATGACCAGCAGGAAAACATGCGGGCCGGGGGATGACACCTGTATGCACTTGGCAATCTCTTTCTTGATGTCCTCTGCACTTTTGGATGTGTCCAGAATCCCAGGTGTGTCAACCACATGGATCTTCCTGTGACCTTTGACCCGTTCTTTCTCGCAGGTCTCTGTCACAGAGCGTGCGCTGGACGAAGACTGGAAAACTTTTCTACCCACAATGGTGTTACCAACCGCACTTTTCCCAACACCTGTTTTCCCAATCATCACAATCCTCAGTGGACCACCTGCAAACAGAGATGGATTCTGTAATATAAAACCGTAAACCCAATTAAAGAAAATAAATGTTCCGTTTTGAAAGTAGTTTAAACTTTACCTTTAGGTATCATTGAGTTTCTGTTACCCATCTCTCTGTCCTTGACTTGATGGACAATAAATGAAACAGAGCTAACCATTGTTTTTGTGGGAAGCAGTGTTCATGACTCCACCCACTGGGTGGATCAACCTACTGTATATCAGTATGATTCTTTCTGATGGACTTCAAAGCTGATCCAGAGACTCCATTGAGCCTACCTGCTCACTGTTCTCCACTTAGCCGCTAAAATGTCTTATAGCAGACCTTCACCACCAGGTAAGTGACACTTTTTTCTTGTTTTTGTATTTGAAAGTGGTTCTGACCCTTTGAAAATGTCATGCTAACAACAATCATAGAGCTTAAATGTGAATTTTGTGGAGTTTGCTGCAGTGGATTGGTGATTCTGATATAGACAGCTTAGGTTTAATACAATTAAAATGTATTGTTATGTAACATTAATTCAACTTAATGCTATAAAATAAATTATAATTAGTTTTTAACAGCCTACAGTGGACTTTTGAAAAGTGAGTGTTGAGATTTAAGATACAGTACGCTGAACAATGTAGATTGCATGTTAATAGCATCTTTTACTGTAATATAAACAAGTCTCTATGTAAAGTCCAGCTGAAATTAGCATACATTGCATGCTTTCTATGCTACAGCACACAGAGTTCTCTGTAAATCACTTGTCCTGAGCTCTGCTTTAGAAAAAATCAGACCAAATGAAGAAATATAAATACATTTTGGTGGGTTTCATGTCGACACCTCTTATCTTTGCACTATATAGTGAGAATGCCATTTGTTCTAATTTTTTTTATCAAAGTAGATCGAGAAATGAGCATAAGATGCTAAATAAAACGTGTTGCCATTTGCTTTTGCTATGTGAATATTAATACTGTATGTGGGTGCCTTGAGATAGACAGTAGCTGGCATTAATTATCTTGTTTCTTAATTAAGATAACTTAAGTTTTAAAATAAACAACAGGTGAAAATCACTAGCATTATGTCGGACTGCAAAAAGGGATGACTAATGTGATTTCAGTTGGACTTCATAGTGCAGAGCCTAGTTGAACAGACACTTCCGTCTTTCAAAGTGACTCTAATTAGATTAAGAATGATGGAGCCTGGGAGAGGTTCAAAACAAATTACATCGGTACGCACTGATTTGATCTCTATTTGTTCATAGTGCAAGTTGAGAAGTGAATTAAATTGTATTTATACAGCCCAAAATCACTTACTCACCTCAAAGGGCTTCATAATCTGTACCACATAAACTAGCTTCTATACTCCAATGTTTGAATGTTATAAAAAACTTGAAAAATAAATAACAAACCTTACTCTTATAAATAAAAAGCTGAATTCATGAGTTTAAAAAAAATGCACCTTTCTCTTAAAGGAGCAGTAAGTGATTTGGTCCTTTTAGCTAACTTCCTGTCAGTGGCTGCAGTTAGCAGTCCCCTCCCTCGTCCCTACGTCACCACCACATTAACACACAGCCGTCGTCATCAGATAGTGCCACGATGGAGAGCAGCGAGTCATCGTTCACGGGCACAGAGAACCTGCCTCTTTATAGCGCTCTGTCTTCTGATTGGATAAAACGAGCGGGATACTCAAAATTGTATCTGGCATTTACTGCAAAGCTGAATGACTGGGAGACCTGTGTTATGAACTGTGCATACTGTTTAAGTGATGGCTGTATGAATATAGAGAGATTTAACACGTATATTACCAAAAAATATTTCTTACTCCTCCTTTAATTCAATATTCCCAGGTGTCTTGCTGCAGTCTTATTGGTCTGGTGTTACCTGTTAGCATTGTGTTAGCTAAGTTTTTTCTAATATTTTTTTTGACTGGCATTTAGGGATGGGCATTTTAAGAAATTCAATTGATCGATCATCGGGAAAATTAACGAGCAATTATCGATTAATCGTTATCTTTTTTTACATATTAAAAAATGCCAACAGAACATCCAAAATACAGCGTTTTTACCATAGACTGTATACAAGAGGTTTTTACTCAATTACATCTTTATTCCAAGATCTTCTAGGCAAACAAATCTATTAAGACAAGGCAACTTTTTTAAATAAAATAATAATAAAATGCAGCGCTGGTTAAAGCCCGAGGCTATGAGCCAACAAGGAGCCAATGCTACGATACCTTTTAAAGTTTTAACACATATGCGCCTCCTAAGATGCTGCCAAAGACTGCATAAGGGCACGGCACGTTTCTCTGAGTGGTAAAGCACCTAACGTTACTTCAACTAATAAACAAAATGTGCAAATTAGTTCCCTGATGAAGGCGAAGTAGGAAAGCATAGACGCTAAAGTTAGCCGCTAATGCTAGCGGCGCTAACATTAAACAGGGTCGGATTTAGGCTTCAATGTACAAGTGGTACATAATTCGGTTTGTTTAAGTGTTGTACAAGGTTTCACAATGCTTAATGAACTTAGTTATTTTCAGATCTAAAGCTGTCCGATGCCAAACTTCGCCTTAACTTCTTGCTGTTTAAGTTTTGCCATCTACGGCAGCTCGCAGGCTGCTGCCTGAGCCTGTTCTGTTGTCTCCTACTACTAGTTAAGTATCTCCCCCTGCTGGTAGGATGTTTAATTGCTGCCCATACAGTCTGGTGCTGCCACATAGTGAAATTCATTGCTGTGCTGCGGGACTCACACTGCGCAACACAACGGCTATTATGATCGATAACAATTTAACGTGATCGACAATATTCTTAACGAGCAATGATCGAGCAATCGATTAATTATGCCCATCCCTACTGGCATTACTGAGTCAGTTCACTGACTTAATAACTCCTCCCTATTTGTGTCTATAACAGTATGGCTTGGCATGTATTCTTATCTGTTAATTGTAAGTGTGTCTACAGTTGCATTTTTTCAGCAAAGGTTACATGATTCAACCGTCTCCTTAATTTGTAATCAGTTTTTAACACATTGTAAAGAAAAAATAATATAACTTTTGTGAGTGAGTATTATTTAAGTCTATCAAATGCATCTCCTTACTCATAAAACATTTTCAAGCTAATTTATTACATTTCTTTCAGCCAAATTCTCGCTCATCACTCCATAGAATCAGTGAACACAATAACTTTGTTTGCTCCTTTGGAGCGATAGCTTGAAGTAGTCATAAACAAGTTTGTTTACCAGGGAACCAAAAGTAAAAAATGCTGGAAGTAGTTAATTGGAAGGTTAATTAACCCCAGATTTTCTGCAAAAAGCCATGTGCAGACCCCACACAATTAAAACACATATTCCAGATTGTGCATTAAGATATAATGTTGTTTTTTGTTTCTACAGAATATAGGCTTCCTGAAAAGAAAACCATCGCTCTTTTTGGAAAGAGAGCTCAGTTAAAAAACTTATTTGGAAACATGATCCTCAGTAGTGAAGATGCTTTTACCACAATATCAGACAACAATGGCATTGCAGAGAACCATTCATTCAAAATCATCAATACTCCTGATTTTTTTCATGAAGAATGTCCGAACCCAGACCAGCAAATTATTGACTTCATGGCATTGGCTCATCCTGGCCCCAGTCTGTTCATACTGGCAATAGACCCAGAAAACACCCACAGCCAAAACGTTATGACTCAAATCAACACACTGCAAGATACCTTTGGAAAAGATATCACAGAACACTTGGTCGTCACGTTACCAGACGTTGAAAGCTTCCAGTCACTCAGACAAACAAAAAAAAGCATCAGGTGGGCGATCGCCAATGAAAATCTGGCCAGTAAATGCAGAAAGTGGAGTTCGGGCCATAAGTCATTCTCTTTTGACTATACAAACTACAGTCAGGATGTTGTGAAAAGAAGAAAGACAGCCTTAGAGAAAAGAAGGTATGAACCTAATAACCACAGTTCTGTCCATTTACATACAGTATGTATAGACAGCCCCACATTCCTTCAGGGCAAGTTTATCTTTTTCATTGTAATTTCATATACAGTATCCTTTATCAGACTTTATAAAAAGCTTGAATATTTCTTTGATTTACAATGAGTGTTTTGGGATAAGCAGACATATAAGGTACAAGCTCTGATACAACCAACATTTTAAATATACATGTAGCTTTTCTGAACGGTTTGATTGTCGAAGCTTGTTGGGGGCCAAAAGCCAAAGCAGGATGGGACTTCTGTCTATCTCGTCTCATGATTTACAGTTGCTATGATAATCATTTCAGGTTAAATGTCAATCCTCCGAATCAGCAAGGGAGAGCATGTAAGTCTCTGATTTCATCAACTTTCAATTTAATTTGGTTTTAAAAAGTTATCACACTTAAGGGGTGACCTATAGCCTGTTGAAAGGTGCCCGATCTCTTGCAAGCTTCACATTCGTTTCTCCCCCGGATCTGTTTGGCCTTCTCAAAACTCTGTGGGAAGGACACCAGCTCCATCCGTTAATGGAAGGCATCCCTGATTGGTTCATGTAGTTGTTGATGTCAACAGGGATAAGGAGGCTATAATGTTGACTTCATGAACCATTCAAAAGCTGCCTTTCCCTAAAGGAGACGAACGTTAGGTCTGAATGCAGGCCTTGATTGGCCTTGCCATTTTTGTACTGGTATCTTCCTAAAGAGATTGGAGAAAGTTCAGACTGATCTGCGGGAGAGAAACAAATGTGAATTTCCCGAGATCAGGCTGGCTAGGGGTGACCTTGCCTTCGAAGCAGCAATATTAACCAAATACTGGGCTCGAGACAGCAGCAAAGAATACCAAGCAATGATTGGCAAAAGTTTGGTCCACATGTTCCCATTGGTTATTAAGCTTTCCCTTGGATGTGCCTGGTCAATGATTCTTTGCATGGACCGAATATCAAAGCACAGCTAGCAATTGGAGTCTACAATATGTTGACTTCAGTTCTGCATGTTATCATGTGGTTCTGTTGATATCATTGAACTGTAACATGCACCATGCACTGTTTGCAAAGCAGGATAGTCTGTGTTGAAATCTGTTGTAAAGGGTGGATTGCTCAACCCAGGTTGGGAGTAAGGTGCTGCCCCACGTGAAAACGTTTCTGTAACTCTTGTCTTGATGAGTGATGGTTAGACAAATGTGAGATAAATTGGGGTTTAATGAGTTAGCTGGGAACAGCCATAGAATAGCATTGAATATAAAACCCTCACTTCTGCTGTACGACCAATTGAGGCCCACATACTAAAATCTCATGATAAGTCACTGTTGTGTAAGTGCAACAAAGTCACTGTTGTGTAAGTGCAACAAAGGTCACTGAGCAAAAGTTTAAGATGTCAACAAAAGCTTTTTTGTAAAGTAACCAAGGAATATTATTAAATATAATATGTTGCAAATTCCCAGGTGCGGACTTCAAGATGATTCCATCCAGCCAGCAACATGCCTCTCCTCAATCTGAACTTGGCCGTCACATGGGTACGCTCGGAAGATGCAATACATCACTTAATTGAGTATAATATTATGACAACACCCATAAAACAAATATCCATGTCTGTGTGTTGCAGTGCATTTTTACTAATACTGTAAAACCCAATTCCTGAGCTGAAACAATGCTGAGATGTCAAAGTGTATTAGTGTTAGCATTGCCATCAAATTGCACTGATCTTTTGATGGAATTATTCAGTCAAAAACTGAAAATTTGCTCTTACTCTATTATTTAGGTAATGGTGCCAGTGGTAGGGTGAACAACAGGACATTCAACATTGTTCTGCTGGGACTAAGTGGCACTGGAAAGAGTGCATCTGCAAACACCATCATGGCTGCTGGAAACTCCCAGCTAGATCCAGGGAATCAATTTAAATCAGAGGCAAACTCCCTACCGACCACCAAAAAGTGTGAGGTCAAAACAATAGATAAGGTATTCGGGATCCAGGTGAGAGTGGTCGACACACCAGACTTCTTTCACGACCAAGTAGATGACTCCCAGGCAGAAGTAGAGGAGTGTAAAAAGTACTGTCGGCCAGAGCAATGTGTGGTGTTACTTGTGTTACAGCTGGGTAGGTTCACAGAGGCTAATGAGGGAATATTAGAAAAGCTGGAGGAAAAGCTTGACTGGAGGATCAGAGAGAGCACAATCATCTTGCTGACCCATGGAGAGGATCTGGAAGGAAGTGTGGATCAGTTTGTTAAGGTTAATGCTCCCCTCAAGGACATTGTTGAATTGTGCGGCGGTCGTCACCATCTCTTTAGAAACAACTGCAAGGACACAAAGCAAGTTACAAAGCTCATCAAGAAAATTCCAGATTATGAAAAGATATTTCCACCAGAGTTCCCAAAAAAATCAATGTGCAATATATGTTAGCTTGGCTATATGTGCTGCTTGTAGCATTACAGTACTACAACAATATCAGACTCCAGATGGCCAGTTTTCTGAGTGTAAGCCCCTCTGTAATTCATGTACAGTACACCATGCTTCTGCTCTTTGGGTTTCCAGAGGCATTACTTGACCTGAACCTACCTCTATACTGAACGCAGAAAAAGGGAAACTGATAACAATAAGAATTTTCCAAAATGACTATTGTTCTATTAACCTAAATGTTTGGTTAAAACTACTGTTCCATCGTTTAAAGGGCACATATTATGCTAATTTTTAAGTTCAAAATTGTTATTTGGGTTTCTACTAGAAACTACTACTAGTAGTGTTCATGGTTTAGTATACAAAAATCCCTTCATATTTCTCACAGTGCCATTGCTGATTGTCCTCTTTTCAGCCTCTGTCTGTTTTAGAGCCTTCCAAAAAGCCCAGTCTGCTCTGATTGGCCCTAAGGGGCCACTCACACTAGGGCCGCGGCCCCGTGCCAAAGCTCATTTGCATACTAAAGTCTAGAACGTTTGGCTAGTGTGACCACGCCAACTTGTATTCCAGCACGGAACAGCCCCTTGGCCACGGCACACCTGGGAGAGGTGTGCCGTGGCCAAAGTACAGATGCTAATGAGATGACACGCGCACAAGCAAGCGCACAGGCAGCGTTCCTGACGTGAATTTATTAAGGATGCATAGTCCGTTAACGTCCGCTGCCTTACTAGTCAGCACCAGAATTGCCCACCACTTGGACTTGTAGCTACATAAAATGTGTGAGAATTAACGTGTGTGTAGGCCTAGGTGTGGGCTAATAAAAGAGGGAGAGAGCTAAATAGGTGAGCGCAGAAAGCAAAGCAAAAAGGTTTTCGTGTTTACTCAGGTTCGTCAGATGATTTTTTTCTTTTTCCTCCCGTCAGCTGTCATAACTGCCTTTACGCATGGCGGTGGAGACGAACCCAACACAACACACCGCGGCCCGGTGATAAGGAAACAGTAGCCTACACTAAGGTTTAACAATAAACTTTATAAAGACATTTAAAAAAACGATCTCTGCCCATACAAAAAGTTCTGACTTGGATTACTTGATGGAGCGATCGATGTGTATAAAACCATACGGTACGTATGGTCTGATGACGGGCTGTTATATTAATAATAAACAGCGTGCTGCACAAATATGAGACTGTCCACCGCGACCTATTACGTCAAGGCTACATTTTAAAAAAAAACAATAGCTTAAGGATTCTCGTTGCTCTAATGTGGAAGTGGAATATTTGATGCAAATTTGGCCGGATGAAAATATTCACAAACAGTCGTATAACCTACAAGTAGACTACGCTCCAAATCCTAAACGCGCACAGTGACATAGGCAAGGTGCAATCGTGCCCAGGCCACGAGCAGTGTGACCACGGGCTAGAAGGGGGAGTGGGGGGGGGGGGGGAATCGTGCTGAATCTTCCTGCAGCACGGAACAGGCAAACGGCCCTAGTGTGAGTGCGCCCTAAATCTAACTGCCGGTTTGAATCTAGCTGCTAGTTAGGTTAATTTTTTAAGGCTCTTTCTTTTCTCAATTATTGAATAGTTAAATGATTATGTGAGCTACTGTATATAGGTTTGAGCTTGTGTTGATTAGTGTGTGATACTGTATATTGTCAACTTTTGTTGCTAAATGCAAGTTTATGTTTTTGATGTACCTTTGATGTAATGTGTTATGTTTGTGATGAAATAATGAATATCTAATGCCTGACAGACAGAAGCTAATGGGGATCTTAGTAAACTAAATACACACACACACACTCCCTGTTGTCCATGCTAGTGTCTGAACACTGTTACGATGTTGATGTGATGACGGAATAAATACATTATTGTTTAATATTTAGTCTAAGCCACACACAACATACATGCAGTGCATATTAACACTTACCAGTACATATTTTTGCCTTTTTTTGAACGAATGTTATTAATAAAGTTAATATATGTCCCAAAATTGTTTTATTTTGTGTCATTTTTAAATGAACATTTAACACGATTTATGGGCCGTGACCCCACAATCATGTTATCCCCACCTAAGGGCAAGTTATGCCATAGCACTAATCTTTTTTGATCGGTCATTGTACTAAAACCCTAATTATACAAAATGTTTTAATGCCTGTGGCTATACAACAACCTACGGTTTACAGTATTTAAAGACAGTCAAAATCCTGGGTGGAAGATTGAGCATACCGTAAGAAAGCAAGAAAGCCGGGTAAAAGGGTAAAAAAATAAATAATAACTTATATATACAGTGCTGCTCTCAAGTTTGTGAACCCTACAGAGATACAGTATTTAGTTATTTTCTAATAAATACTAAACTAAACTTATGAATGATCATTTATACTCCAATTCATAACACTGACTTTTCAAATATTGGATTCAAACAAAATTAAATTATATATTGTCATTGTTAATTTAACGAAAGAGATGTAATAGCAAAAAAGTCAAATTTCATGGGTGCAAAAGTATGTGAACCTCTTCAGTTAATAGAATATTTCACCTCCTTTCGCTACAATAACCTCAACTAAACGGTTTCTGTTACGACTAACCTGTCTCTCACATCTGTTTTGGGGGATTTTTGCCAACTCCTCCTTAAAGAATTAAGCCAGTTGAGTGAGGTTGGACTGGTTTCTGTCTTGAACTGTCGTTCCTGACTATTCCGGTCCAGCCACAGCATTTCAATTGGATTAAGATCTGGACTTTGACTGGAAACAATCCAAAACACATATCTTCTGCTTCCTCATTCTTTGGTTGTTTAGCTGGAATGCTTCGGATCATTATCATGTTGCATGATCCACTTTCGGTCAAGCTTTAACTTCATAACTGATGGCTTGAGGTTTTGTTACAGGATATTTCAATATTCCTCAGACTTCATGATTCTCTTGTCCAGGTCATGAGGAAGAAAAGCAGTCCCAGATCTTGACGTTTCCACCACCATTCTTCATGTTGGGAGAAGCTTCTTTTGGTGGTAGGCAGTGTTGCATATGCGCCCAAACATGGCGGTTTTGGTTATGACCAAAAAGTAAAATATTGGACTGTCCACAGTCTTCCAAAAAACTTCAGGTAACTCCAGGTGCTCTTTGGCAAAGTTGTGACGGGCAGTTTTTCTTTTTTGAGAGCTGAGGCTTCTTCGACAACCCTCATGTGAAAGCCATGTTGAGTGAGTTTTCTTCTTATTGTGGAACCATGCACATTTGCAGCAATAGAGGTCTGCAAATCACCAAGATTTAATGTTTGGGTTGGCTTTTACCTGAATTATCACTTTTCTTGCAGCTTTTGTGGATATGTTTGAGGTAGTCCACCTTTAGGCAGATGTTCAGTCACTCCTAGTGCATTCCAATTGCAGATGATTTGCCTCTTTTTAGATTCATTTATGGCTGTCCCCAGGCAAATTATATCTCACTACTCTCTTCCTGAGGTCCTCTGAGATGTCCTTTCCTCTTGGCATGTCAGACCTGTATGGGTTCACTTTGGTGAGTGTAACTGACCTAATTTGATCTCTGTTTTATAGTACCGACCAATTTCTTCCCTAAAGATCTCTCATTACATTGGTCCATTTCATCACTCAATTTCTCACACCTGATTGTGTTTACTTGCTCAACTTCAGCAATGGAGCTCAGGGTTCACTAACTTTTGCACATAAAAAAGTTGGTAAATAATCTGTTCTGTTTTACTTTTTTGACTAGGCTACACAATTGATTTCCGGGGGGAGAAAGTATGTGGAATTGATAAACACACACCTGTTATTTAATATAAAAATACTAGTGTTGATAAAAAATTATTCATAATGGTTAGACTAAATAAAACTCCAAAAGGCTGAAGAGGTTCACATAGTTTCAAGCAGCACTGTTTACTGTACATATCTAATATTAAGTGGTTCCTTCATATCCAACACAAAATGCCACTTTTAATGACTTTAGCAGTCTCAAAAGTATTCAACCCCCTTAACAGAATCCATATAAGAGCATATTTTCCAATCAGGTGTTGTCTCAATCACAGTGTTCCATTAGTTGCATCATGTCATGTCATCATGTGCTGTCATTCTGAAATTTGTGAGTAGAAAGCATAAGATAAATCTGCTAAGTCAAGGCAAGAAGCTTAAAGGTGAACAAATTGGAATGAGTGAAAACTTAACCAAGAGAAATGCTAACCTGGCCTACCAAGCGAGAGGGCCAAAAAAATGTGGACGGGTCCAACAAACATGGACAAGAGATGGAAGAATCTTCATCAAAACGAATAGAGCTACACCCGAAGAAGCCAAAATTGTGCAAATCAGAACGGAGGAGGATCTGGTTCAATTCCGGAGGGATGAGGACCTGATCAACCCAAGCAGCAAGAATGAGCAATACAACTGATGGGATAAATTATTATGATAGTCTGGAGTTAGCTAATCTTTACGAGGATCCTACATCATCGGACCAAAATGACATTATTGACCCTGATAATCATTTCTACAATAGAGGGAAAAGAGACTGTCAGTATCATACAGAGGATCAATTCATCAGTTGCTTTCAATCAATTGGGAAATTGTCCATAATTCATTTTAATAGCAGAAGTCTCTACACAAATTTTTCGCATATTAAGGAATACTTACAGAAATTCTCCAACCCAATCAACATCATTGCAGTGTCAGAAACATGGATTAAGGATGGCAAATGCATGGACTTTGAACTTAAGGGTTATAAACTGGTTTGTGTCAACAGAATTAACAAGAGAGGGGGAGGAGTGGCCCTTTTCGTTGATGAAAATATAAGGTTATCGTAAATAACATGTGCGCTGCAATTGATAACCTAATGGAATGTGTGACTATTGAAATCCAAACGAATGATAAATGTTTAATTATCAGCTGTGTGTACAGAACACCCGATTCAAAAATGGAAGACTTTATAGAATATGTGGGAGAATTATTTTCTAAGGCCAACCAAAAGAAGATATTTATCTGTGGGGATACTAATATTGATTTACTTAATAATACTCCACTGACTGATGAATTTGTAAATACACTGAACGTCATGGGCCTACAGCCCTTAATTACAAGGCCAAGCAGGATTACAATAAATAGTGCCACGTTAATAGACAACATATTTACGAATGTTATGGGGGATGTAATTGATAGTGGACTATTGATAAATGATATAAGTGACCATTTACCTGTATTTGCTATATACGATTGGAAACAAAAGTTGCAAATTAGACCAAACAAAGACGCATATGTTAAGCTGGAGAGCGAGGAGAGGATAGAGGCATTGAAAAATGATTTATTGTCGCAAAATTGGGACTGTGTATACAAGGAGAAGGATGTTAATGTAAGTTTTGAATTATTCCTGCAGGTATTTCAAAGGCTGTATGAAAAAAATTGTCCACTAATAAAAAGGGCCTTTAAGCAAAGACAGAATAAACAGTGGCTAACTAAATCCTTGAAAAATGCTTGTAAAAAAAATACATTGTACAAAAGATTCAGAAAAGCAAGGACACCACAGGCTGAGTTAAAATATAAAACCTATCGTAACAAGCTAAATATCATTCTCAGAGACTGTAAAAAAAAATGTTTTTGCAAGCTTTTAGAAACAAATGCAAATTACCCAAAAAAACTGTGGGACATAGTGAACACATTGTTAAGAAATGACAGCAATATACATAATTATCCTCAGTATTTCCATGAAAATAATGTTAAGTTTGAAAACATGAATACTGTGGCGAAAAAACTAAACAATTTTTTTGTTATGGTTGGTCCGAATTTGGCCATGGGTATCCGTGACAGGTGTATGGGGGAGTCTTGGGAACAGGAAGAGTCTCTTCAACACTCCATGTTTCTAAAGCCAGTCAAGGCCAATGAGATTAGTGAGATTTTACTGGGAATGCAGCCAAAGACCTCAAGAGACTCACTGGGGCTTCACATGAAAATAATAGAATCAGTGCAAGAAAGTATTCTTCAACCTTTGACACATATTTGTATGTTATCTTTTCAAACAGGAATTGTTCCTTGTAGCATGAAAATAGCTAAGGTTATACCATTACATAAGAATGGAGATGAACACTCATTTACAAATTATAGACCAGTCTCAATTTTGCCACAATTTTCTAAAATTTTGGAAAAGCTATTTAACAATAGATTAGATGATTTCATTAATAAACATCAAATTCTTTATAACAGTCAATTTGGCTTTAGAAAGAATCATTCCACGGCGCTGGCCTTGGCTGAATCGGTAGAAATTATTAGTAATGCTATAGATCACAAATTGTACTCTATAGGAATTTTTATAGACCTGAAAAAAGCTTTTGACACTATAAATCACGACATCCTTCTCAATAAGCTTGAGAATTATGGCATTAGAGGTATAGCACGGGACTGGGTTAGAAGTTATTTACTGGACAGGAAACAATATGTGAAATTAGGGGAGATCACATCGACATGCTTGGATATTGTTTGTGGGGTCCCTCAAGGGTCAATTTTAGGGCCAAAATTATTCCTGCTTTACATAAATGATATATGGAAAGTTTCGAAGGTCTTAAAGTTGATTTTATTTGCTGACGACACAAACATCTTCTATTCGGGGCATGATCTGAATAATATGGTTGAGACTGTAAACATTGAATTGACTAAGTTACATGGGTGGTTAAACCGAAATAAGTTATCATTAAATTTAGAAAAAACTAAATTTATGTTGTTTGGTAGGAGAGCAGCAGATGTCTCTGTGAAAATCCAGGTAAATGGGATAGATATTGAAAGGGTCAAGCAACACAAAGTACTAGGGGTAATAATTGATGACAAGTTAAGTTGGAAACCACAAGTTAGCCATCTTAGGGGCAAAATAGCCAGGAGTATTTCTATACTTTGGAAATCACAATATTTTTTAAATCAAAAGGCCTTACTTGTATTATACTGGAGTTTAGTTTCCCCACATCTGCATTACTGTGCTGAGGTGTGGGGAAACACTTACAAAGGTAAATTGCACCCATTGGAGATCCTTCAAAAAAGGGCAATAAGAATAATATATCAAGCAACTTACAGGGCACACACTAATAACTTCTTTATTGAAGGTAGAATTCTCAAATTACGGGACGTAGTAAGTTACCACACCGTACAAATGATGTACAAGGCTTAAAAAAAAAGCCTTCCTGTCAGTTTACAAGCAATGTTTGAAGAAAGAGGAGTCTCGCATGATTTAAGAAGAAAAAGAAGATTCACAGAGAAAAATATACGGACCACACTTAAATAATTTTCGATTTCTGTAAAGGGTATTAAATTATGGAATGAACTTGATGAAGATATCACAGGGAGTTGCAGTTGTATGTCTCTAAAATTATTGAAAATTATAGACTGAAAGCAGAGCACCAATAAGCGGAGTAAAGGTGAATGGCACTATCATAACATTTTTGTAAAAGAGAGGTCAGCAGAATGACTTGTTTGGGTTGAATACTTCTGCAGTTGTGTTTAGACTACCAGATAATGACTTGAAGATGTATGCAAATTTGTGTTTTCTTCCTTTTTCTTTCTTTTTTTTTTCTTTTCTTTTTTGTGATCAGTAAATGTGTATCTGATTCTGAATCTGATGAAATTGGGGGCGGGACTCGATAAGCCTTAGGCTTCTTCCGTCACCCTTCGGACAACACTATTTAAGATGTATGATGTGAAAGAGATAATTGTGTATTGTGTGGAATTGTCCGAAAGAATAATAATAAAAAAAATTAAAAAAAGTGTGTTTGAGATGGAATACATAAAATTATTGGACAGTGACATCAACTGCATATTACAAATATGGATTATTCAATTTTCCATAAAAATTAAGAGAAGAGACCATTGCCTTGCACAAACAAGAAAAACAAAACAAAAAAGATGGCATGGACACTGTTTGCAAGTTCTAAGGTAAAGGAACAGTGGCTACACTACCTGTACGAGTCAGAAAGAGACTGCAAAAGATTTGGTGGCAGCAGGCACTGAGGTTTCAGTTTGGATGGATCGAACGAGCTCTTGTTGTAGTCCATTTTCGGAAAATAGTGTAGTTTCACGCTAGAGACTCACGTCACACAATGACGTTTGTTAGGAAAAGTGGAGTCAAATTCATTTTAAACAGTTCTGTCTTTTCCTATGTTTGAAAGGAAGCACCTTTTCATCTCTTTTTGACCCGATGACGTTTAGGGTTAAGTTAAAGTAAAGGAGGCTTAAAGGTTCCAAGATTTGACTATTCGTAGATAGGTCCTATGTCCACAGTTTTCACGACGTATACACGGTGAAATAAGAAGACAGAAAGTTTGTCATTTGCAATACTTGTAACCCTAAGCTTACACTACCCGCTTAGTGGCATTCATTTTCAGTAACAGTAATGTTTTATTCATCAAATTGTACCGGAAGAGCTATCTACTAGGCTAAATGTCTAGACTATGGCTTGGCAATTGTTTTTTTGTTTTTTGTTTTTTTCTTCTCTTCACCTGTTGTTGTGTATTTGATGTATTTGCATTGAATATTGTGTATGCATTGTTGTTTTTCCTTGGAATTTGTTTGAACTCGACGTCATTGAAAATGAGGGTCACCCCTCAATTGGTCTCTCGGGGATAAATAAAAGTTAAATGAAATTAAATGTGTAATACAGTGATTTCGTACCGTTTTCTCAGAAACCATGAGCACGAGTGACGTTTTCAAATCAATTGCATCTGAACGTAGAAACTTTTGAGAACATAAAGGGGAAACTCGTTGTGTTTTCACTGTGTAAACTGCATGCCCCTAAGATATTAGTTATGTTGAGCTATTTTAATTGTTCTTGTTATATTTGTTTATTGCAAACAGCTTAAAGTTTCTACATGTTACCAATAAACCTACTTTGCCATGTGGGTTGAGTAATGTGGATAGCAACTGTGTATATATATACGTATATAAAAAAAATATATAATGAAAATAATTTTAACAAACGGATGTAGCCTACTGACTTATAATGTGTTGATCTGATGCATGCATGGTAGCACTGTATAAGATCAGATCTATTTAAAACATTCCTTACGAGAGATGTCGACGTGTCATGTTTCAGTAAGTTAAATCAGTGACCATCCGTCTCTATCTTTGCGTCTGTTTAATCTGATAGCTGCCTCTAAAATGTTTTTCAAAATCAGTCGCCTACGACACAAGAGATGCTCAGCAAGATATTTCACATTATTCACCTGTTTGTCAAAGCTCCAGATAAAATGCCAAAAGGTCTCGCCAAAGTCTGGGTTCTGGCTTTATCTTATCCAAATGTCCTACTACCACACATGCCCCCACTGTGGTAGATTCAGTGGTATTTAAATGATAAGTCTAGCTAGCTGGTAACATTCCATAATGGCCTTTGATTCAGTTTTTTTTATTGCAAATGGTAAAATCCCATGATGAAAATTTATTTCATTATTTCTCCTTTTCTTTTTCTTTTTTAAAACTTTGAGTGTAATTGTTGCATTTTCAGTCCACATAATGTAATGCAAGCAATATATAAATACAATCTTTCACAGTAGAAGAAGGCTATAACGGTTTAGTTTTACATTTTGTGGAATTGAGCTGACTCTGGTCTCTGAGAATGAGTGTAGTCGGACATAACATATAGGGTGTTATATCAATTATTCTCCACCAGGGATCACCCCTGACTGCGTTTTCTCTTGCTGTCAGTTTCTTGCCTGCAGTCCACAAATTCGAAAGCTAAATCTCTACAACAGAGGTGGACCAAAATATGCCATAATATGAAGTCCTTCAGATGTAAAAAACAAAAACAAAACACACACACACACTGGGATTTACAGATATTTGCTTGGGTCCTAAAACCAAACAGTGAAATGGCTTTCAGGCTTGTTTTATTTTTCGCAGATGGAGGTGTAGTTTAGAAATGGAGGTGGAAGTGGTGGAAGTGAATAGATTGATTAGGCTATTTAATATTTTTTAACCCTGCCAGGCCATCATTCTGTCCCATAGATAGTACATAAAATGAATGTAACATCCGGGCTGACCTCAGTTATTCACAAGGCATCCAATTCTCCTGGTTTATGTGCGTCGCCATCTTGTGAGATTTTTACTCCGCCTCACGTCGGGGGGAGGGAGATATCGTACATTATAATGTCTATGAGAGATATGCCCATCTAGCTGACGTATACCCCCGACGCAAAGTGAGGGAGGGGACAACGGGCGGAGAGCTGTCACTCAAGAGAACGCGCCAATACATTTTAACCTCCAAAAACAATAAAAACTAGTCTGCTAGAAAAAAATTCACCCCCCTCAGTGTTGTCATGGAGATATGACCTAAACATACAGATTAGAATGTTTCTTTGGACCTGGCCGTAAATAGGTTTAATAAGACTGTGAAAACGGCCTGTTTAACAAGTGAGTCAAAGAAAAATTGCTCTGTCTTGGTACCACCCCCGAGTGGCCACCAGTGGTACTGCAATGTCATGTTCCTTATTGGATGCTGGTAAAAATCGCTGAGGTTGGGGCTTGTTCTGCCGACTCCTGGACACAGAGATCGTTTATAAAAGGAAAATTGCTCACTCGGTATCTATCACACTGGCCTAGTGTTGACTTGTGCAATACATCGGTGTCCTTTTCCATGGTGCCAAGCAACTCAAATTGGCACCAAGAGGTTTTATTTATTTATCTCCCAAAACATTTCTATTGTAACAAAATGAAAAAATTCAAGTCTATTGAAAAAAATAGTTGGCAACTCTGTATTTTGTGAGGGTCAAGCTCACGTTTTTATGGAATCTCTCAAGACACTCTTTGATGCCTCGTCATCATTTTGTCCCGGTTGCTTTCTGATGACGTAGGCAGCGTGCGACCGACCGGAGCGCCTGTGCTCTGTAGGCTCTGAAGCAGCTGGCAGAAGCGGGAGGCAAACAGAGATGTCTGGGCTCAAGGAGGGGTACCACGGCGGCGTTGCCGCGAGTCGGCGGGCGGTGAAGCCTTGGTTATGGCTCGCGGTGCTCCTGTTCTCTGTATCCTCCCTGCCGGCTGCCACTGCGCTGGTAGAGGGCCTGTACTGCGGCACCGAGATCTGCTATGACGTGCTGGGTGTTACGCGCGAGGCCGCCAAGGCAGAGATAGCCCGGGCTTACCGGCAGCTGGCCCGCCGGTACCACCCGGACCGCTTCCGGCCTGGAGAGCCCGGTATGGAGGGGGAGACCCGGGAGACCGCAGAGAAGAAGTTCCTGCTCATAGTGACCGCATACGAGACGTTAAAGGTCGGTCCAGTCTCTGTCCCAGAAGTTTTTATTGAGATTCTTATTTTGTTTATCTTCCTTATTCATACTGCGTCCAATAACTTCATTATGAGTCCTCTAATATCCTGATGCTGTTCATGAATATGTTCTTGGTTCAGTATATGTTGCTTGGTGAGAGAGACCAGTGTGTTTACCTAGTTGCCCACTCCCTTTAACTGTATCCCCCATGTAAGGACTGATGTGGCCTTATGGTGCCGTGCCACATAGACAGAATGACTGGTGAGAAGTTATTCCTCAAAAATGGCTGCTCCTGTAAACGGAGAGCAGAGCAAATGGTGAAATTGAGAGGTTATTAATAAATAAGACAGCTTTGAGGGCTTCACAGCACAAACCTTAAAGTAAAAGCTGAAATAATGTGCGGTTGTCCCATGTTTGCAGGATGAGGAAACTCGGCGGGACTATGACTACATGCTGGACCACCCAGAGGAATACTACCAGCACTACTACACCTACTACAGACGACAGCTCACCCCCAAAGTGGACGTCAGGATCGTCATCCTGGTCACAGTCTGTGCCATATCCATCTTCCAGGTACAAAGAAAATGAAATAAAAGGTTCTGAAAAAACATCTGTCCACATTCCACAGATAAAAACGTGTGGGAGACATTTTGGGGTCACAGACCTGTCTTTGAGCCGTATTCTGTTTGGCTTTTTATAATGTAATTAAGAGAGCCAGTCTAGTTCCCATTCAAGTAACAATATGTTAAGTTTCCACCTCAACAGAAACAGTTTCAAAGTCAGTCTCATTGTCTAATGTGTGTAAACAGGGAGAATGGTGTCCGAGCCATTCCCACAGAGCGCCCAGATATTAAGTATCATTTTAGCCATTCTAGTGACGCGGCTAATTACTAAACTAATATGGGTATAGAGCTCAACAGCGTGGTTCTGCAAATAAAAATCCCATTCATTTTCTCCATGGACAATCTGATTATAAGCCATTCTATCATAACCATACAATGGGGGTGGTAGGATGGCCTGAAGGAAAGGTGGCCGACCAGTAACCATAAGATCGTTGTTTCAATCCCCGGCACCGGACATGAGGGTGTTTGATGTAAAACTAGTAGTGGCTGGTATTACGTATACTGTGCCCACCATCTCCACCATTGTGTCCTTGAGCAAAGCACTTAACCCCAAACTGCTCCAGGGGCGCTGTTCTACAGCTGACCCTGCGCTTTGACCACTTGAGAGGGGATAACTTGAGAGGGGATATGCAGAAAGACAATTTCTTATGTAACCATTGACTAATAAAGTAACTTAGCTTAAGGCAGACTTACCGTGAGCCAAGCGTGAAATGATGGTATATTGCTCCTGTAGAAACAAGTTTGTATGATACTATCAATCTAGTTTTAAGAAAAACATAATTTATTTGCGATCTCTAACTACACTACCCATGATCCTAGAGCGTCCAAGCGATGTCTCTGATTGGTGGAAGCCCGCTGTTACCATGGAAATGTTTACCGATGGAGTGAAATTCGGCTTTACGGTAGCAGAGCCAACTGCCACCACTCACTCTTTTTCCCTGACCTCCCTCGTCTTGTCTCTCCGTCCTCCCAGTACTACAGCTGGCACAGCAGCTACAACGAGGCCATCAGCTACCTGGTGACCGTGCCAAAGTACCGCATCCAGGCCACCGAGCTGGCCAAGCAGCAGGGCCTGCTCAACCGCGCGGCCAAGGAGAAGGGCAAGAACCGGCGCTCCAAAGAGGAGATCCGCGAGCAGGAGGAGGAGGTCATCCGCGACATCATCAAGACAAAGATAGACATCAAGGGAGGCTACCAGAAGCCCAACCTGTCTGACATTCTGCTGTGTCAGATGGTGCTCTTCCCTTACTACCTGGCCCAGTACGTGGCCTGGTACGCCGCCTGGGTCTACCGCTTTACGCTCTGCAGGGAGGAGTACGGAGACGAGGAGAAGCTCTACCTCATCAGGTCAGTTGACACGCACACCGTGTTATACGTAGGGTTGAAAAGAGGTGGAAGGTTTCCTGTTAAACGTGGAGTCAGTGATCCCGGAGAACGTTTCTTGTCCAAATCAGCTTTTTGTCAAAATCAGTGAATCTTTTCCCACTATCCGCTACCAGTCCATACTGCGTGTGCGCTGGAAAAAACATCAAGTTTTAGCACACACAGCCTTAACTGGTATGTAAACAAAGGGGGCCAGCGTAGCTAGTAACAAGCCTGTTTACAGAGCCTAGGCTGGGAGTAGGCTTTGTTAACAGTGCATTTTTAAATGTTGCAAATTTAAATTTTGAAGAAAGAATCCATCAAAATTCTACTAACAAATAGATGGAGTCAAACAAAAAATGTATTTATGATGTTCAAATGTATATGGGATCATTATGAGAATACAGAATGTTTAGATGTACAGTTGTGTTCAAAATAATAGCAGTGTGTTTAAAAAAGTGAGGCAAGATCAAAATCCTTCTCATAGCTTTTATTTCCAAACGTGCAAATGCATTGGGGACATTGCACATTCTATTCCAAATCCAAATATGAAGAAACATTTGTCAAATGTTTCTTCATCTTTACAGAAAGTGAAGAAAAAGGAATATTAGACTGTTCAAAAAAATAGCAGTGTCTGCATTTTTCTTTACAACTCAAACATTTACTGTCAACTGAAAAATGCATGAAGATTTAGCTTTCCTGTGAATCACTGAACTAATATTTAGTTGTATAACCTCTGTTTCTGAGAACTGCTTCACATCTGTGTTGCAGGGAGCCGACTAACTTATGGCACATGTGAACAGGTGTTTCAGCCCAGGACGATTGGACTACATTCTACAATTCCTCTGCAGTTCTTGGTTTTGCCTCAAAAACAGCATTTTTGATGTCAACACATAGGTTTTCTATTGGATTAAGGTCCAGGGTTTGGGCTGGCCACTCTATAACGTTAATCTTGTTGGTCTGGAACCAAGATCTTGTTTGCTTACTAGTGTGTTTGGGGTCGTTGACTTGTTGGAACACCCATTTCAAGGGCATTTCCTATTCAGCATAAGGCAACATGACCTCTTCAAGTATTCTAATGTATCCAAACTGATCCATGATCCCTGGTATGCGATAAATAGACCCGACACCATAGTATGAGAAATATCCCCATAACATGATGTCTGTGCCACCATGCTTCACTGTCTTCAAAGTGTACCGGGGCTTGAATTCAGTGTTTGGGGGTCGTCTGACAAACTGTCTGCGGCCCCTATTCAAGCCACAGTACACTTTGAAGACAGTGAAGCATGGTGGCACAGACATCATGTTATGGGGATGTTTCTCATACTATGGTGTCTGGTCTATTTATCGCATACATGCATAAATGCGATCATGGATCAGTTTGGATACATTAGAATACTTGAAGAGGTCATGTTGCCTTATGCTGAAGAGGAAATGCCCTTGAAATGGGTGTTCCAACAAGTCAACGACCCCAAACACACCAGTAAGCGAACAAGATCTTGATTCCAGACCAACAAGATTAACGTTATGGAGTGGCCAGCCCAATCCCTGGAACTTAATCCAATAGAAAACCAATGTGTTGACATCAAAAATGCTGTTTTTGAGGCAAAACCAAGAAATGCAGAGGAATTGTGGAATGTAGTCCAATCGTCCTGGGCTGAAACACCTGTTCACAGGTGCCATAAATTGGTCGGCTCCCTGCAACACAGATGCTCAGAAACAGAGGTTATACAACTAAATATTAGTTCAGTGATTCACAGGAAAGCTAAATCTTCATGCATTTTTCAGTTGACAGTAAATGTTTTGAGTTGTAAAGAAAAATGCAGACACTGCTATTTTTTTGAACAGTCTAATATTCCTTTTTCTTCACTTTCTGTAAAGATGAAGAAACATTTGACAAATGTTTCTTCATATTTGGAGTTGGAATAGAATGTGCAATGTCCCCAATGCGTGTTTGGAAATAAAAGCTATGATACGGATTTTGATCTTTACTCAATTTTCTATACACACTGCTATTATTTTGAACACAACTGTATGTCTGTATTTGACAAGGTAAATAAAGTTGGTATCAATTAGCCCCAAAAAGTGTGTGGATGCCTCACTCAGACTCTGTTTTTCATGTCTCAGGAGGAACATGAAGATGTCTCAGTCTCAGTTTGACAGCCTGGAGGAGAACATGACGGAGACCTTCATGGACAAACAGCTCTGGATCAAAGAAAACTACCAGGTTTGGCACTTACAGTGTAGATACCTCCTTTGTCTATTGTCTGAAACCTTTTTCTCCTCTCCATCTTAGTTTAGCGTGTTAGCATGCTAACAATAGCTAACAAACCCTACAGAGACCTAAAGTCAGTGCCTGTCTACACTCTTTCACTAGCTTCTGTGGCTCAGTTCACTGTTCATATTCCAAAACGTTATACATTGTTTTCAATTAGACTATGGAACCTTAAGGTGGGACACAGCAAAACATTGTTTTTTCCCCGACGCACTGGTCAATTTAGAGATTTGTCTATTTTGCTTCCATAACATATCAAATAAACGGTCTGAAGATGATGTTTATTTCACTAAACCTTGTCTGTTTGCGTGTATAGTTCTCCTATACAACCATCTTTAAAAGCCATTATTGCAACATTTGTATCTTCCAATAGTCTGAACCAAAAATCTCTAATTCTAAAGCACTTACATCAACTAACGTTTCCATAATCATTCTCAACACTATTCTGAAGATTTTTACAGAATGTAATGTACGGATAATTCGGTAAGATTTTGCCAAATCTTGCGTATTTATTCAAACATTTCTGGAAAAAATTAATACTAAAAAAATTACTTTTGAAATTGTCAGTAATCAACTGGCAAAGTTTCATGACGATATCTATAAGTAACAAAAGTTACCCTTATGTACCCCTGCATCATCTTGCCACTGTTGCAGTGTTAAAAACAGTTGGATCACGTGCCAGTTGTAACACCATGTCGTCTTGTCTGTCAGATTTACAAGAAGGACCAGGAGGAGGAGATGAAGGTAAAGATGGCCACAGACCCCAGGATGAAGAGGTACCGGCGCTGGATGAGGAACGAGGGCCCGGGCCGGCTCACCTTCATGGACGACTGAGACTCCACTGTCTATCACATACACACCTGCCTCAGTGCCAACACACACACGCACACACACACGCACACACACACACACACACACACACACACACACACACACACAAAAGCTGAGCTGTGTGGAGACAAACCTGTACAGAAAAAGACATCTATGCCTGTTTATATAGTGAGAGATATTTTCATAAAATGGGGGAATAAACTGTGAGCTGAAGCTTCAGATTTTTTAAATAATTTTCTTTTACATGCTACTTTTTTTTGTTTTCAAACCAACAAAGTCCATTTGATTTTTAATATTTTCCTCTTTTGCCTTTGGTCAAATCTTCTTCTTTTTTTGTGAAAAGATTTTTTTGGATAGATGACATCGTTGAGGTGCAAGGTGATCAACGTGTTGCTTAGTAACAAGAGGGCTACCCATTCAAAAACAAAGCAACAGCCATCAGTATTGTCAAAGTGTCCTTGAGCAAGGCATGGGGGGCGCCCATCAGTTCACTCTGTGTGCTGCTTCAGACTATCAACTTCAAGTCTATTAGCATGTATTGCTTTAGGACATTGGGTTTGAATCCTGGCTCTCTTCATCAGACAGACGAGAAGAGGGATATGGACTCCTGATCTGAGAGCAGTGTGAGCTTTTCTATCCGGTTATTGGAAAAGCAGAAGCAAAGAGACTTGAGTGCATTTCAACAGTCTCATTGTGTAAAACAGAAGCCAAAGTCACAGCTGCGACCATCTATACATTATCCAATGGCAGATGTTTTTTTTTTTCTCACAGAGGGAGCCACTCATTGTGCTGTTTCTGGTCTCTTAAGACATTCAGGTTACCGTTCGCTTGTTTACCGCATTTTTTCAAACAGCTTGGATTTTAACTTCATATTATTTATTGTTAGGAATTTCTCTGGTCTTTCTGATGTCATGTTGATGTCGAGGGGGACATTAAAGTTAAGCTGTATAACCACACACTCATACAGTACTCTGATGTGAACACAACCAAATCCCTTTTTCTCTTTAATAAATACATTTTCTATTTAGTTTGTTTCGGCAAACTTGGCTTCATCTGACTTTAGCCTAGCATACGTATTTACTAGGCATGATAATTACCCTGTGTTCCAAATCACATACTTTTTCTTTTTACTATACTACATACTAAAGTACAGAAGAGTTTTAGGGCCACAGGAGAGAGAAATGTCAAGAATAAAGATGAATACTCCAAAATGTTAGTGGGGCATTTATGTATGTTCAGCATACTACAATGGACTTTTATGTATTGGGACATCCTAAATCTTTTTCTGGCATACTAAATAGTAGGGAAGTATGGGGATTGGAACGCAGGGACAGTCTTTTAGCTCATAAAGTCTGCTTGGGGCAGTTGTCAATTTAGAATCAATGGCCGCTGGTTGGAAATTTGAAGCTGTTGCCAGAGATAAAGAACCTCTTTCAAAATGTAATTGTACATAGCTATAACCAAGGAGGGTACTGCATAGCAAGCAGTCAACTACTTAATTAATTATAACATTTGAATAGGATCCTGAGTGCATTTTGTTGAAGTGCCCTTGATTTCAACACCGAAACCCCTGTCCCAGGTGACATAAACCTGAAAGTAAAGCATGCTGGAGACAAATAATAACACACAGGTTTTCCATTAACAATAAAAATTATTAACATACATTTTAAAACATACAAAAAACAAACCATACAAGGATGATAGAAGAAGGCCCATGTCATTCCAACATTAACAACAATGATCTGTTATCATTAAGAACAGCAAAAATGTACACTGACTGAATTGGACACAGCAAAAAAATCAAGGTATAACCACTTCAAATAGTGCCTGTTGAGATGGTCACAATCATATTTCTTTTTTTTTTTAGTGCGGTTATTATAAGAGCTGTAATCTGCCACGGCAACTGACTACATCACAGGAAGTACACAGACTGAAGGTTTCTCATACACATAAGCCTCGTTTGAGTAGGAGCCAATTATGACGCTCGCCTTGCTGAGCGCTCAGCAAGACGAGCGTCATAATTGCGAGGCTATACACTCCGTGCTGTTCGTCCATTTGGGCCGAGCCGTCTGATTGGTGGATGATTGAAAAGTACAGCCTGTCGAAGTATACCTGCTTTTTTTCCCCTCACTTTTCATTGGTTTTGAGAGAAAATTTTAAATTAAAGTAAACATTCACTGGTATCTAATGTGTTGAGTGCTTAAAAGGTGGGCCATTCTTTTCTATTTTTTTCACCCCCAAAACTTGGCATATACCTCCCTACATAACTAAAGTAGGAGTTATAAATGGAAGGTAGACATTTTTGTGTAATTGAAAATATTGGCCTGAGACACAATGATTGCTTTAAAGAACAAAGAAGCTTGCAAAGTTCTGTCACTTTCTGTGTCCTTTGAGAACTATTTCATAGTCTACGAATGAAGCTGGCTGACAGAACACTGGAAGTGGCAACTTTAGATGGGATATCACTGATAAACAGCTTGATTCTAACCTTATAGTACTTTAAAAATGCAATTTTTGCTCAAATACTTTAACTTAAAAAGTTCAAAAAATCCTAATAGAACAACATGTATGGAAAATCTTCAGTCTGGAGTAAATCCACATCAAATAAAATGTACATTTGTAAAAAAGAACAGAAAAGAAATTGGAACCTTAACTGGTTTCTACTCTCTTCATATACTAAACACGGCCAGCTGTGTACTCTCTTACTGCATACAAGCTGTGGAACAGACAGACATCTCACAGGCCATAGGATCTTCTGGTTTGTGTGTAAAAACATGGGATACTTTTTGCTTCAGGAATAACTTTACCAAGCGAGAAATGTCTCAGTGATGCGTTCCAAACTGAAAACTTCACTGAATCCCTACTGTTAAACTTGTATTTCTTGTAGATTCTATTGATCATTGGAGGTCCAACACACTTCCATACATACTAACTGTTTTGGGGAGGGGGGGGGGTATCTACCTTGTCTCCTCCCCTGGGGGTTTTAAGGTGCATTAAACCATGTTTTCCACAACTCAAGTCAACTTATTGTTATATTTTAGAATGGAGTGGTTCAAATGGAGGAAGAGGAGCCCAAGAAAAATGGCCAATCCAGGTGTCCGTCTGTTGAATTAAAACAAAACCGCCAAGCGCAGAAAAAGCTTTGGCAAAAAAAAAATCTGTTTCCTCTGTCCTTTCAATCCTTCATTTATGACTTCACAAAAAAACGACGACACAAGAGCAAATCCATAGGCTTCAAGTGAAATCACAAGATAAAATCCGTCTGATCGTCTTCAACACATCAAACAGCTTCACAACAGGAAGGCAGGGGATTGGCAATGATGAAAGCTATAAAAAAAGCCGCCATCTTTTTTTCTTCATCTTCTTTAACTGCAGTAGGCTAGTAGAGATGTGGATTTGATGACTGTTCTGATTATTCAGCTGGAGTTGATAAAAAAATGGAGCTTGTGTTAAGAAGCACACTATACAATGAACAGATCACGTCTTGTTCTGTACAACGGGAAAACAGAAATCCCACTTCAAAACAACCTTGTTATTATTATTATACTATCTATGTAAAATACATTAAACAGTACTCAAAGCTATGAGTTCCACTAAGTCAAAATTATAAAGTGATCAATTGTCAGAGTGTTTCATTAGTATCTGCATGTCTTTTTGTTACATTTTTTTGGCAGAAGTGGGCTTCCATACAAAGTTGTGTTGCCAGTCCGTATTGGATTGGACCGATTGCGCGGATTATACAGCTGTTCCTGTGTGTCAAGGGGTTCCTAAAAAAAGAAAGTGCTTTTTTCTCTCCATCGTGATCACAATCGTTGATTCGTCCAGTCTGAGAAATTCTCCTCTTCCAAAAAGCCCCTCCTTCCAAAACCAGCTCCTGATTTCACTTTCTTTTTTTTCCTTTCTTCCTGTGGCCGGATATCTTTACAGCATTAACATTGACTATCAAACGTTTCTCTCAATCCGGGCACGGAAAATGAAATTGATTCGTTTCCCTTTCTAAAGTCAAACTTGTATTTTTCTGACCCTTTTGCTCTGCCTTTTTTTTCTAGAAAGCTATCAGGGGTACTTGTATTTGAAATGTTTTTGGGCATTGTGTGGCCATTTTCTTTTTCCATTTTAAAAGGGTCAAAGGTCAACGATGCGTCCTCAACGTCACCAATTAGCCGTCCCCCGTCTTAAACGTTCCCCGGCTCAAAAACCCAAGCCGATAACTTTTCATCTTGTCTTTCTCCCCCCATTTGTGAGAATTTCTTTTTTTACCTTTTAGTCTTTGATGGTCTTCAATGGTGTCTCGCTTGATTTAAAAAAAAAATGCTTCAGATGTTTCAACAACACGTGATGCATTCTGGGAGTTGAAGTCGGTAAGAGTCCTAAGAGGTTTTGACCAGGTCATAGACGTAGATGAGGAAATCGTCGTCGAACTTGATGAAGTATACGGAGGGCTTGGCCTCCACCTGGTGGATGACCATGCCCGTACGCTTCCCTCCGTCCTCCTTAGCGTACTCCACCTGCTTCCCCACCAGGCTGTCCACCACCTCGCCAGGCTCACGCTCTGCGGGGACACTGTCGTCTGCAGAGGGAGAGAGCGAGAGAGAGAGGGAGGGAGGGAGAGAGAGAGAGGGACAGAGGGGGAGAGGGAGAGAGAGAGTGACAGGGAGAGAGGGACAGAGAGAGAGGGGGACAGGAATAAAGGGAGAGAGAAAGAGAGAGAGAGGGGGGGGGGACAGGGAGAGAGAGGGACAGAGAGAGAGGGAGGAAGCGAGGGAGAGAGAGAGAGGGACAGGGACAGAGGGAAAGAGAGAGAGGATAAGAGGCATCACAATACATGGGTTATGATATGGCCCTTTGTTTACAGAGCCTATGCTGTATATCAACACCAGATTTTCTTTTTTTGTTCAGTGCACACACACAGTACGGACAGGAAAGCGGATCATAAGCCGATGAGTGTACTCACTGGAGTCTGGCATGATGCGCAGGTCTCCCTCCTTGTAGTCGTCCAGCAGCTGGTACATGTAGAGAACCGGGTCCTTCTCATACGTGATGTAGAACCATGTGGAGATGATGGGAGCCCGGGCCAGCACCATCCCCCTCCACTCCTCCTTGGGACCCTCCTCCGTCTCAAACATGTGCTCCACTGCTTTCCCTATCATGGTGTCCGCTAGGTTGACGTCTGTTAGGCGGGATTTAGCTGCCAGGATCACAATTATATATCAATAAAAAAAGTGAACTTTTTAAGTGGTTATACAGCTCTGGAAAAAATGAAGAGACCAGTCTGGATTTTTCTTCAATCATCAACTCTACATTACTTAATGGAAATGCTCTTAATGACAATATTTTTATGGTGAATTTGGTAGAAATGTTGTCATTAGTTTATAGTATACAACCAAAATGTTCATTCAACTCAAACACATGCCTTTAAATAGTAAAATGAGAGACACTGAACATTTGGAGTGGTCTCTTAATTTCTTCCAGAGCTGTATGTACATTTTTTAGCCTGGGGACCTTTATTTCATGACTTAACAGTATCTACCTTTTTTTAACCGGTGTGCCTCTTCACTCTTAAAGTTGTATTACCCAAAGCTGCAGCTGGAATCAGCGTAACTCAAATCGGATGGATTACAACTTTGACTGTATATAACATGACATGTGATCCACAAACTTTCCTTCTAAAATAAACCACAAAGTTAATTCTCTTTTCAGCGGCTCACCCAGTCTGTCAGGCAGCACCTCCAGCCCCTGCACCCTCTCGTCTTTATGAAGCTCCAGCCCGTACACACAGTCGAAGCCGTCGTATTTTATCAGGTAGAGAGACGGGTTCACAGGCACCTACAGGACATTTCAAACATCGGTTTCCCATTTAAAATTTTAAAAATCCCTGCGTTCCAAATCACATACTTTTTCTTTTTACTACACTACATACTAAAGTACAAAAGAGTTTGAGGGCCACAGGAGAGAAAAAAAAAATCAGATAAGAAAGATTTATTTTCATTATCTCGAGAAATGTCAAGAATAAAGACGAATACTCCAAAATGCTATTGGAGTTAGTGGGGCATTTATGTATTTTCAGCATACTACAATTATTGGAACATCCTAAACCTTTTCTTGGCGTACTTAATAGTATGGAAGTATGGGGATTGGAACACAGCCAATGTCTTTCTGCAGGTGAATAGGGTACCATTTAAACTCATAGATACTGTCATAAAACTTTATCAGTTGATTACTAACATTATACCAATAATTTTCGTATTACAATTTTCTTTTTGAAACGTTTGAATACATATCTACAGTAACTAAGACACAGTTCTAATCTTTATTTCAGTTTTTACAACTTATTAGTGTCCACATCTTTAACAGTACAGATTTTGGTTACAGCCTTTTTTTTTTAAAAATCATGAATAAAAAAATGTGGATAATCAACAAAATATGAAGAAATCCTTCTGTTATAACCTTCATAATAGTATTAAGAATGATCACGGAATGTTTAGTTGACGTAAGTGCCTTAGAAGTTGAGATATTTGGTCCAGAGTATTGGGGGAAAATAAACTAATGTTGTGATAATGACCTTAAAAGAGTGTTGTATAGGAAAATTATACAGACACAAACAGACAAGATTTAGTCAACTCATCACTTATACTAGTATGAAAGAAGACAAGTCATGGAAGCGAAAATAGTGCTTGAAAAAACCTATGTTTGTTTGCTTGCAGTGTCTCGCCTTAAACAATCATTTAAGTCAGGATATTCACACAATCAATAACTCCCACTTTAGTTTGCTGGGATGCTTGCTTGGTGAGCACCCAAACGTGTATTATGGCCTGTGTAGATCTCACCTGGTCTAGCACGGTTCCCTTCCAGATGACGTGTCCCCCTCCGTCCTTCCACACATGTTGGATCCTGCAGCCCACCATGTTGCGCCGTGGCGGGGACATAACCTTGGTGGTGGTGGGGGGACCCAGACTGCTCTTGTGTTTTCTGTCAGGGGACAGCAGACTAGGGCTGTGCAATTCATCGAAAAATGAATCGAGACCGTCAATTCAGACCCTGTGATGGACTTTAAAACTCGTACATGTCGATTTATTTTGATTTGTGTCCTGTCCAAGCCCCTCTTTATTTTTCTTTTAATCAGCAGTTTTAGAGAACTTGATTTTTGACTTCAAAACTGAGACGATTTCATTTCAATGTGAAATATTCAATAAATATGAGCTATAAATAGTTAATCTGTGCATTTATTAAATCACAAAGATTAGATGTACTACTTCATTAGATAACATATCCCAGCTTTGATAGTTGAGAGCATATTTACAGAATGAACCTTGTCAGTGAACTATGTCAGCAAAGAACGGTTCATTAAATGTAATCGGGGTAGAATGTTAAATTAATCGTGATATTATTATAGGTCAAATCTCATGTGTCATATGATTCCATTTTATTTTGGCCATAACAAAAACATGAATGAGCAAATGAGGAATCTTAACTCACTTATGGGGATTCTTTTTCTTCATCATATTTGCAGAAACACCTTCATGCCCTGAGGAGACACAGAGATCACAGCCCATTCATCAAATGACAACCTCCTGTTAAGATAACAATGGTGGTTGTTTGGTGTGTTCTTGCCCATATTGAAAATAAAGCTGCGGTGTGTGTGTGTGTGTGTGTGTGTGTGTGTGTGTGTGTGTGTGTGTGTGTGTGTGTGTGTGTGTGTGTGTGTGTGTGTGTGTGTGGTTTGGCAGTGTGTTTGACCTCTGACCTGCATCAGCTGAGTCTCTGGGTCCCGGAGTGCTCTTCATTCATCTGGAGGCAGGGAGGCAGCCAGGCTGCCTGCAGCACTGCTACTACACACACCTGTTATAGGACACGGGACAGAGAGCACATCATCTGGCTGGGTTCCAAATAGCATACTATTTCTTTTTTCTATTCTACATACTACAGCTTGGTCAGAATCGCTGAAATAGCATGCTGATTTCAACACTAAAAATCTCGACCGGATGTAGTAGGCTCCTAGGTAATTTTTTAAGAATGCTGAATCTGACCACAAGAATTGGGACATCCTAAATATTTTTTCTACCATACTGAATAGCAGTAACTATCTGTACATGGATCTATATGCTGTCCTGCTAGGCTTGTCTCAGAGCAGTTATGACCTTTACTGATATCTAGTGGTGGCAAGTAGGAGTTACAACAACATCAACTCAACATACTTCTAATAGATCCAATGTCTGGCAAGCTGCTGCCAGGGCTAGAATAGGTCAGCATGTTAGGTCATGGTGACTATGAATCATCACAAACATTCAATGTCAAGACGTCTTGATGTCTCTGCATTAACCACTTCTTATTAACTTAGCACAAAGGAGTGGAAACTGACAGGCTTGCTTCATTACAGCCGAAATGATATATTTCATTCAATGTTTTAGTATACAGAAAGTTGTCTGATTTGTTATGACTGTATTGACTGTATGACATTGTTAGTATTACACTAGAGGAGGGTTGGTTAATTCACCAAATCACATTTTTTAAACTGATCAAAAATTAAAGTTGCCATCAAACGTCTGGTCAGATTATAAAATTGTATTAATATTCTACTGACATATTGTTATATTGTTGTATGTTTTGCTAATATTAGCTGTACTACTTATTAGTTTTTCACATACTAAAAAATAACAAAAGGAGGTATTCATCCATCTGTTATAAAACTCAGGGTAGCAACTCATTGGCACTCGTATCAATAGGTTTCAAGCTATCCCCACTTGTACTCTTTTGGGGGTTACTATCACCATCTGTTGAGTACACCTTCGGCCCTTGACAAGAACTAAAAGAACACAATGTTTCGTTTGAACAAATTACTAACAATAGCGTAATGGGACATATTGTTGGACTACCCTTTAAATGGTCTCTGTGTGCATACGCTCTATCATCCAAACATACAGGTAGAGTAAAGACAGTAAAGGACAACGCATGTTAAGCTGTATTTACCAAGTCTCAAGTGCTCAGGAGTGTTGGGGGGGGGGGGAAACTGGTCAACTCTCTTCAGTCAAACCATCCTTTCAATGTGTGTAGTTGTGAACAGCAGGGGGCGACATTCTGCCTGTCTAACTGTGATGTCATCTCCCCACTAACTAATAGCCTCGTTTGAGTAGAAGCCGTCTGCGCAATTATGACGTCTCGCTAGCACAGCAAAACTGCTGCATAAATGCTGTGCGCTCAGTAAGACACGCGTCATAATTGCGCAGGCCTGAGCAAGACGGCTCCTACTCAAACAAGGCTAATGTCTTGTCCATGGGCATGTTCAGACTTACTTCCTGACCAAGTATTATATAAAAGACCTATCCAAATCCACAAAATAATCAATCGAAACTGATTATAACAGAATCATGTTTTACCTGCTCTACCCCCTCTCACTATAGAACATCATAAAATCAATCAAGTCAACAGCAAAGTTATGCATATGTGCATAAACACGTACTGTACATGCCCATACAAAGCTGACACCAAGGGCATCCCACAAACCAGTCTGCAAAAGGTTCCATATCCTGAACAGGAGACTTCAATTATTGATGAGTGGAGTCGGAGAGGAAGAGCCTACCTTGTATTATTTATCTGCAGGCAGGGTGTTGTGTAACAATTCTCATCCTCTACCTTCACTGTCCTCTTGACTGGCTGCTCTGCTCAACACCTCTGTCCCCCCAATAAAAAAACACATTTCCAACGGCAATTATAACTCTAGAGGAAATGACAAATGTCAAGTCAAGACGGGGAAAAATAACAACAAGATTTGAGGGGGGAACTATGCTCAAACCGTATTTAACAACCTGAATGAACACTATGGCAAAATTTGTAAAAAAATAAAAATTAAGTCACTAGTTCCACAATTCTTCAAAGAGATTCTGGTTGCTGGTCTTATTTGCCTTCTATGAGAGTAGAGTGAGTATAAGGGGATTTTACAGAGTTGGTCTACAACCCCAATTCCGAAAAAATTGGGACGTTATGTAAAATGTGAATAAAACAGAATGTGATCATTTCCTATTTCTTTACATATGTACTTGTTTAAACTGATACGTTTTTTTTGTAAATATACAATTTTAAGATTGCAACACATTTAAAAAAAATTGCACATCTATGAAGGCACCATTAATGCTGAAAAGTACATATAGGTTTTAGAGCAACATGCTGCCATCCAGACAACGTCTATTTTAGGGACACCCCTGCTTATTAGAGCAAGACAATACAGAGCCACATTCTGCCATCTTAATACAGCTTGGCTTCGTAGGAGTGCGGCTACTACACTGGCCTGTCTGCAGTACATACCTGTCTCCCATTGAAAAGATTTGGTGTATTTATATGAAGCATCTGAAGTTGTATTTCAAGCAAGAATGGGATATAAATAATGTTGCTTTCAAAATGTCAACAATTAATGTCCTCAGTTCCCGAATGCTTACTCAGAGTAACAACTCTGAGTAAGAGTTACAACTCTGAGTAAGACACCGAAAACTGATTTTTTTATTTTTTTTGGCTCTGTTTTATGACACCTTATTACGGATTAAAGACCAAATGCTATTTGAGTAAATTCTGACTTCAAAACTCAAACATTCTCCTGCTCTGCACTGCTAGGTTACCTGCAGAAGGAAAAAACAACCAACCAGAAACTGCAGGAGACATTTTGCAGCATTTGGCAGCAGCTGAGGGTGATTTCCCTCCCGTTGCCCCGAGCAACCTCAACATTAGTCATCTGTTGTCATAAGGAGCCGAGCGATGCTAAACAGAAACGACTCAAAATTGCTCTTTTTCGGTACAAAACAGCGCATAGTGAAACCTGATACTTCCCTGCGCGCGCACACACACACACACACACACACACACACACACACACACACACACACACACACACACACTGGTAATGTAAGGAACTCGGACTGAAGAATCTAATAAACTCCCTGAATGTTTCGCTCTGTTCTCCCCCCCCCCCAAAAAAAAACATCTGGAATATATAAAGTCCCCGGCACTGCCCTAACTGTTAAGACTTGGGCTCTGAAATTCAACCAAAACAAAGGAGCTAAGAGTTTTCCTTTAACATACTCAAACACTAGTTTCTAGTTCACTATCTTTTCAGAAGGTTATACACTTTTAAAAAACAATACTTTGAAGTACTCAGAGTTTGCAGCGCTGTCTGGTTTACTCCGAGGTGGAAACTTTGTATATTTTAAAAATTAAAATAAAAAAGACACATAAATAAATGTGTAGGCTATGGAAGCTACCTAACCAAAACCCCAAAATCTGTAAAAAGTATGCTCAAGGTGTAATTAATTCTGCATGTTGAAACTGATTGTACAGTAATGACTAGTTTGCGTTTCAGTGTTGGGCTGCATTCAAGAGGTATGAGTCACGTGACATTTAGATTTCAAACAAACCAAAACTAAAAATAGAAAAAAAAAATCTTTCCATTTTCAGATCGCTTTCTGTGTTGTTTTAAAAAAAAGGAGCCTGGGCAATAGATCGTCCAAGCTAATATAGTGTCTATATGTCGGCTGACAATTAACAAAAAAAATTAAAAAATAAAAATGTGTTGAGTGTGGTTTGGCTGCATTACATTCACAATAAGATTTAAAATAGATAAAGATTTATTGGAGGACACCTTCCTGTGGGTGAGGGTTGATTTCCTAAGAAGTTGAACTTGTGTTAGGCTTTATAGGCCTACAGAGGCATAGCGTACCATTGTTTCACCAAAAGCTTGTGGCAAGTATTCCTTGGACTGTAATGACATTATGGCTAATAATCTAATCTGCTTTGCAAAAAGGAATGAAAGGGATTTTTTACTTCTGAAACCACACTGTTGAGCCCTATGCTTCAGCATCAGCAGGGAATTGTAGTTTTTATCTGCAGGATCAGACTCCAGTTGAACTTTGCTTTGATTTGGTTACAGGCTGGTGAAGGGGGCGTGGCCATCGGCACATTCAAATCAGCCTTCAAAAAACTCACTGTAGACTACCGCTTTTATTACTTTATTGACTGCATACGAGAAAGAACATACAGCACGTCCCTCCATAAGCGGGTGTGCCCAACTAGAACCTGTGTTAAAGATGAAAGGTTTTCACTGCTTTCAATAACACTTTCACAGCTATTTCTTATGTGTCTTCAACTTTTCCCCACTCAGTGTGGATTAAGTTGCTAGTTCTACCACCACCTAGCTCCCTGGATAGTTGAAACATGTAGGCCTATAATAAATGTAATAGGCCTACAGTCATCAATTGCATTTACAAACGAACAAGCAGGTTCTGCAGGGCCAGTGTCAGCCATATTGCTAGCCTATTTTACTATTCTTCACAGCCCCACATCAGGGGTAAAAAAGGGACGTTCAGGGGCCTCGGACAAGCGGATAACGGAAGGCACTGCCCCACAGCATTTCTGCGGTAAAGGCAGCGGTATTCCAGACGTCTGCTGCTGCTGCTTACCTGCCTGCCACCCCCGCCCCTCCCCTCCGCCCGCCTGCCAGACCGAACCGTCGGCGGGAGAACGCCACCGACGAAACGAGCGCTCATGTGTGTTGTTTTTTGGCTGTTTACCTGTGGGCTGCCCGGTAAGCTATTAAGAGACAGGTGCATGTTCGGGTTCAGTCTTACCGTTATTATACTTTAAAAATGGAGGTAGAAGGGGGCGGCGGTGGTGTTTCTCGCCTCCTGCTGTCTGTCCACAGAGCCCGTTTCGACTTCACAGGAACCAGCAGAGAGTCCACGGCCATCGCACCACGGAAAGTTAAGGTAGACACGACGAAACGCGACACGTCCGGTGGAACCTTTCACAATAAATTCGCCAAAGGGACCGAGAGGAGCTCTGTCAAGACATGAGAGAAGGCTACTTTAAACACATTTTGAGAAATTGCTGCGTAGAGCATTGAAGCAAGGCCGAAGCATAGTCCCCTCCAATAGGCTATTCAAATGTAGGCCTTCTCAAAATGTCCCACCCAATAGCCTATTGATTAAAACAATTTAAAGTAAACAAACTGCTCTGCAAAAACATATTATAGTCTACATTTCAAATGTAAACATACTGGCCAGTATGAGGCCTATTAGACTAGGCCTACTGCTTAAATGTTTTCTGTTTATTTCATTTTCTAATGTTTTACAATGTATTTAGTGCATTTGAGGTAGGCCTATGTTAATGTCAACTGAAGTATTACATTTAGAACTATCCTACCATTGTCAAAGTAGCCTAGGCTACTGTACGGTTAGCCCACCATCACTAATTTGCCAACTTTATTGACTGAAAATGTAGGCCTAAAAGATTCTTCAGTTAATTATGATGAATTTTGAGCAAATTTGGAAGTTAACCTATAAAACATATAGCCTGGTGCTACCAGACCATCGTACTTCATTTCATTTGTACAGAAGGTCTGGCAGTGCTGTAATTGGCAAACGTTCACTCATGGAGGCGGGTGTCTGTTAAAGTTTAAAACTATTGGATCTGCCCAGTGCCACTCTGGATTAGCCAATCAATCGCATAACGTTTGGTCGTCACGTGTGTCATGAGCCGGCTTCTGGCAACTGAAACTGGAGCGCGACTTCGACGTCATCATTCTCAACAACTCGCTCTGTTCGCTGATTGGACCGACTGTCGAATCTCCGGCAAAACTGGGAAATGGGCTGTACACCCAGACTGACTACTGAAGGGAAAATAAAATTTGGACGGAAGTAGGCGGGCGGGCGGAGCCAGGCTATAAAACATAGGCCACTGAATCGGAAACCTGCGCAAACCAATTTCGTCAAACCAACACACCGCTCTTATTTTGCTTTACGGCCTCTCTTCCGCCCATATTGCTGTGAGCGTGACACTTCTCACTTTCTCTCCGCCCCTCGCTCGCTCTGCCAAATAGTGCAACCGAGACGAAATACAAGGACACCGACTGGCGCATTACGCTGTTTTCCCATGCTCAATTGTGATCAGTCCTGCTGTTGAATGCGACAGTGGAGGAGAGAGAGAGTGAGTGAGACAGAGAGTTTAGACAGCAACATTTTATTTCGCCTATCAGAGCTGTGATGCTGCTATGACATTGTTTATGGTGGATAGGCCTTTCAAAAAATCAGACACATTTCCATGATTAGGCCTTCTGTAGGCTATTTTTTTCGATCTGAATAATATGATGTCATTCAGGCTGCAGCTGTGGGTTTGTCAGTGTTCTTTTATAAACTTGTGAAACAGTAAAATAACAAACTAGTTTAATTCTGAGAAATGTCGCACATTACGCGTGTATGGGGACTTTTTAAACCTTAAAACTCAGTTTAGGAATTGTAATTTGTAAGAAACGCAGTAGTGGAACCAATGTCCATAGTGGTAGCTTTATGGAGGGAACCAGCTTATGGGTGGAGCATTACATTCACCAAAAGGAAAAAGGGAGACCTTATCTGACCTTATCTTCTGTCTTATTATTATCTCTTACTTACTTATGACTTGTTGAGGAAGTGACACCAATTTCCCCCGTTGGTCATTGCTCTTTCAAAATAATTAGGTATGAATAAGCAACAAAGCACAATATGAGTGTATAGGCGCATATCGGCAGTGTGGTCATCCTGTACTCATGCAGAAAACAGAAACAGCTTTTAGAGAACATCTTCCTGGATGGAGAAGGTTTTTTTTTTTGCCTTTATTATGACCACAGCTTGAACAGAGCATCTGGGAAAAGTTGACATCATGACTTCAACTTGCAAATAGCCATTTATGTGCTTATATATTGAGCATTCGGCACAAACCGTTCAGTTGCGTCACTAGTAGGGGTGTGCGGAGACGTCATTATCTGTATCTGTATCTGTTCAACCAACAAAATTATCTGTATCTGTATCTGTATCCGGATACACAAGAAGAAGTGGGTGTGGCGTATACCGGAAGTTTCTTTTACATTAGCCTACATTAAAAGTCACACCTACATTGATTTTCTAAACTAATATTCATTGTCAATGCAATTGTTGTCCCTTCAAAGCATCAAATTGATGTAATGTTGAAATATAAGTCAAAAAGTCAGATATATTTCTACCTTTTCATCTCTCTCTTCTTTGTTCTCATAATAGAGCTGTTAAGCGGAAGTGGCGGAATTACGGGGCATGGGACCTATCGACTGAAAAAAAATGAATGGGAGTCTATGGAAAGTAATCTACTATTTTCTGGTCCCAGTCATTAAATGCCTTGGATTACATATATGTTTTGTATGGGTCTAAATGATCATTTTTCATGTGAAGAGTTTGACGGTATGTTGTATGATTATTCGTCTAACGGCTTTTGAAAAAATGTTACGAGAACAACTACAAGTCTTGTCGCCTCTGTGACGTCACCTCAACACATTCCCTCCACTTCTCGACTGACAGTGCTAATGCTAATGGCTGGCGTGGACAACGCCAACAATCTCCCCACTCGAGAAATTGAAAGTCCACATGTCCACTTGTGTAGTGATTTTCGCCACGCTGAAGACTTTTGTCTTGTCATTGAAAGAAGGCGGTAAAGTGCATTAAAGACACAGCCATGTTTCTGAGCTAAGCAGGTGCCAGTGGTGGTGACGTATATCATAAGTGTCAAGAGCAGCGAAGAGCTGTAGTCCACAAAAGCGCTCTGCACAAAACCTGACCGTGTCCAGCTTCTACTCGCTAAATTGTTCCATTCTTTGCACGAAAAAATACCATCTAAATCCATACAAAACATATGTGTAATCGAAGGCATTTCATGACTGGGACCAGAAAATAATACATTTCTTTCCATTGACTACCGTTGTAATTTTTCGAGCCGATAGGTCCCATGCCCCGGAAGTAAGCAACTTCCGCTTAACAGCTCTATACGAAGAAATTCAAGGAACGAAAATATTGATAAATAACAGCCCAAATCTGTGCATAGGCTTCTCACTGTTAGTAAATGAGGGCCAGTGTTTTACTTTTAACTTAATTAATCTCCCTTTAACTGGGGAAAATACAGCTGTATTTCATGATTTTTTTATCTCTATCTCTCCCTATCGCTCTTTTTTTACATTTGTTTTACTAAACTAAGGTTTAGGAACAATCTGTATCAACGTGCCAATCTCATAAACCCTAAATAATATTTTAGCCTTTCCACAAAGCCATATGTGATTTCAATGTGTCAAGTTTGCAGTTTCCGATTTTTATTGTATAGGTCCTGAAGTAGGCCTAGGCGTCTACGCACTGATTGACAGCTGAAAAAGTACAGGTCCTAAGCATCAGTTTGATGGAAACGTTGTGATGTTTAAAAGAGTTTAAGCAGTAGGCCTAGAGAATGTAAATACATCGGGGAAGGGCTGACGGTGACTCGGGGTGCAGCATATTCCATCGGTTCGTCTCTTCTCTGCCATAGCAGCGGGTTACGAGGAAACTCAAATAAAAACGGCAGCGAATGCGACCGGTAGAACCTTCTATTCGAGGGAAAGGGCGAACGCGCTGCGTTTATCAGTGGATAAAAAGAGAGAGACCGCGGGTCACGGGACGCGCCCGGTCCTCTCATGTCCACCGCAGAACAGCTGTTAGTGTCATTCTACCTGTTGTGTCATTGAGGCGGAACGCGCTGCGTCAATTAAGCGCATAATAAAAAAATCCCCGAATAATAACGGGACTATTCGGAAATTATCTGTATCCGTATCTAACTCATTATCCGTGCTTATCCGAATACATATTCGGATTCGGGCTCATCCCTAGTCACTAGTAGGCCTTTCACACCGCCGCAAAATCGGTGCTAGTTCTGGGCTAGTTCGGAGTTAGAGCCAGTGTTTTGGTTTCACACCGCCAGAAAGCCTGCTCCGGGCCGTAAAAACCGGTTCAACTCATACCCCAGGATTGAGCAGGGTTTGAAGTGAACCGCTTGCGCCAGCGGCCGGGGGAGGGATTATCCTGACCAACCAGACCAACTAAAACCTCATGCCCGCCATGTTTAAAAACACCGCTACTACGAGACGTAAACATAACATAATTACCGAACGTACCGATCAAATTGACCGGCGAGAATACGCTGTATGGGTCCTGTTTGGTTAAGAAAGCAAAGCGAGAGCTAACACGTGTAAAAATAAGACGTATTCGCCGCTGTTGTTGTGCTTAAAGCTAGCGGTAGCTTTAGCGTTAGCCACAAGAGCAGCGGCGTCGGGCGACGTACACACACGTTTACAGTGACGTCATGACGTTGCTCTCTTGCCGGCTCCATGGCTGTCTCCGGTCGATGTGAAATCAACCGGTTCATAACTGGGATAAGGCTGTAACCAGTTTTGAACTGACCCCAACACCAGCCTGGAACTGACTCTTGGTTCATTTTGGTGTGAAAGGCCTATAGGCTGTTTTATTCGGGCCTAAAGCCCCGGATCTAATTTGATTAGCCCCGAATCTTTTTTGTAAAAAAAAAATAAAATAAAAAATTAGGGGAGAGTGGCCTAAGTTGTGCAACTTTTCACTCAAAGTGACTTTAAAGTAAGGCCTTGACAGTAAAGTCTCCAACTCAAATATGTAAATATATTTCAGAGTGTTGTGCATCCCTGGCAATAAAAACTTTGGATCTGGAATAAACTGTTGAAGAAATATAGCTTTCGGAAAAAAAGTTGTCTTGATGCACAACTTGCCCCCGGTGTGGTGTAAGTTGTGCGGTTGGAGAGAATACCATGGGGTGAATTGTGCCATTGATATATATCTCATAAACTGTAATGCAAGACAAATCCATAAGACAATTACTTATTTAAGGTGTATTTAAAGTAAATAAAGTAAATAGTTGACAAAGATTGAAGGACAATTGTCTTAAACAAGGCCTAGCAGATCTAATGGTTTTACCTGCAAAGCTCACAATGACAAAGTCACCATCATCATCTTTCTGGCCATCTGAACTCTCATCAGTGGTGTCGTTTAGTGGAATTGAGATGTCACTCTCTTCTGAGCTACTGTAGACAATCACTTTCTTTTGGTGACCAGCGTATACAGCCATGCCACTGGCACAACTCTCAGAAATGTACTTTGCACTAGTTGCTCCGTGCTTGTGGAACCAACTGCCACCTGACAAATGTGATTCCCCTACATTTCTGCCTTTAAATCAAGGCTCAAAACCCATATGTACACCCTGGTGTTTCCTCCCCATTAACTATCTTACCTCTGCACTACTATCTGTGTTTATGTGGATTTATGGGCTTTATGTCTTTTATTTTGGTTATTGTTATTTTACCTTCATTGTTTACCTACTGAATGCACTATGTACAGCACTTTGGACAGTGCAACTGTCATAAATGTGTTTTTATAAATACATTTTACTTACTTACTTACGTATAACTCACCCAGGCCCTTTGGCACAAATCACCCTAATCCCAGAAATTTGGATAATAAGCATGATGCAGCAATTTAGGGCTGACATCGTGCTAACTGTATAGACTCAAAATGTAGCATACCAAAGCACTAAAACATGTGTCAAATGTTTTCAAACTTGTCTATAATTGTTCAGACACAATAATCAAAAAACCTTGATCATGGAAATTTTACTTTGAAAGGCAAAACACAGTTTTTTGAGCTTAAATGTGCTTATATCTTATTCCTTGTGTCTCCCTTCTTTACAGGATGAGTCAAATGGATCTTCTTAAATATGTGGTCACATTTCCAAATTCTTCTATGGTTTTCTAGAAACAAGGGGTGGCACAACTTCCAAAATGCACAACTTAGGCCACTCTCCCCTACATATTTAACACTGGTGCTGAGTCATGATTCCTAAAAAATAAATACCCAAAACATGTGATATGTTTTGAATGTGCAGAAAGTTTTGAAAAATCCAGGATGCCTGAGAGCCTTACTGCATTACATTCCATAATAGTTGATTCTTTAGGAATCTGAATGTGGTCTTTTCCTTCACAGAAAAAAAAAATATTTCCATTATAAATTGATGCAGAAAAGGCACAGATAGATGAATAAAAATCCACCAGAATGCAGGAAATTAAGTGCCTCAAAAATCTCTGGGGGAGCACCCCTATACCCACCACCTATAATTTGTCCCCATAAATGTTGAAATGAAACCTAGCCTATATGACCCTGTATGCAGGTTGTATACAATATATTCATAGGTATGTTGTTTTTACTTTTTGG